>JABFQC010000377.1:0-28688 GCA_022817085.1 Psilanteris sp. ZL-2020
GGGTCATTTTGAATTTTGGCCGTTATTCGAAAAATTGAGAAAAATGAACCAAAATAACATAAAAAATACTTTATAACCACTAATATTTGCATTTCTGTCACTTATTTACATCACCATGATTTTCTGCAGTCATTTCGTGTCGATTTGAGAAAAGTCAATTTTTGGCCATTTTTTCTAAAATCCATGACTATACCCTTTGAGAAAATTCGATTTTTGGTCAAAAAATGAAAGTTCGCGAAACTACTCAAACTTACTTTATATGAACAAAAATACATTGTAACGACTAATATCGGCATATCTGGTATGGGTTTATACCCTAAAGATCATGTGGAATCATTTCGAATAGATTTGAAAAAAGTCGATTTTTGACTATTTTTAACAAAATCCACGACTATACCCCTTCAGAAAAATCGATTTTTGGTCAAAAAATGAAAATTCGCCAAATCGAACAAACTTGCATTGTATGAATAGATACCATCTTTAGGGGGATTAAACAGCAAGTAGAAAGTTATTTTGAGCCGTATTGATTAAATGGGGTCATTTTGAATTTTGGCCGTTATTCGTAAAATTGAGAAAAATAAACGAAAATAATATAAAAAAATACTTTAAAATCACTAATATTTGCATTTTTGTTACTAATTTACATTACAATGATTTTCTGCAGTCATTTCGTCTAAATTTGAAAAATATTTATTTTTGGCCATTTTTGACAAAATCTAGGACAATACCTCTTCAAGAAATTCAATTTTTGGTCGAAAAATGAACTTTTGCAAAAATTTTCAAATTTATTTTTTGCAACAGATAACATAATTTGAGGTATTAAACAGCAAGTAAAATGCTTTTTTTGAGTGGAATGAGAATTAGGGGTTGATTGAAGTTTTACCGTTTTTTTACCTTTTTGATCTTAGTTTTTTTAATAGTTTTAAGTTAGATTTTATTTTTATACATCTATTTGTAATTTTTATAAAATACATAATATATTACACAAGTAATAGAATAATATTACCTAACATTTTTATTGTATCCTGTATATTGATTAATTTATTAACTTTAACTGTATTATTTTTATTACGTTAATGTTGTAATTTATATTTCATCAGTCTGGGCGGAGTACAGTGCGCTGTTTTTTAGTTGATTCATTGAAAAATGCAACAGTAGATTATTCGTTAATTAAATAAAAAAGAACACAATCAACTGAAAGTGCACATGGGTTTGAATTTTTAATAACATTTAAGTTTTCTTGTTTTAAACTACAAACTTACACAATCCTAAGCATAGAAATCCTATATTATTACTGTATGGATGTTTTTTTGTTCAGTTAAAAAGATATTTATTTTAATTATTTATAAAGATATTGATTTAATTTCAATCATAATTAATGTAAATATTAATTAATCGTGATAGAATTAAATCATTATTTCTTCATAATTTATCGTTTGTAGGAAAAAAAATATAAAGTATCAAATTTATTTCTTGAATATATAAAAAGATAATTTTATCAATAAATTCTATGATTCAATTTACTCAATATTTAAAACATTGATATAGCGGTATAGCGGTAATTAAAATAATCAACAGGGAAAATTGCATAACGTGATAAATTTTAGAACCAATCAGTGCACAGGAGATCGCCTTATGGATTATATCTGCAAGATATAATTTAGTTCCGTATTTACTTTCCCTATGATAACAATAATAATATCTATGTTATACCTACAATAAAACCGCAAATGTGGGAGTAATGGATATGTTTTTAAATGTCAGCCGAAAAAACTGTTTCTTGTAATTACATGTAATGTGTATGTTGGTTTAATTTAGTGAATTTATTTCGTACAATAATAATTTTTGGCGATCACTGTGATATCTTATAATTTACATTTTAATGTATTCTTTTGTATAGCGTTACAAATAAATACTTTATTTTGACAAATATAATTTTCCACTTTTTTAAGTATATGAAGTCAACAGAATAGTTCAAGATAAGTTACAACCATTTGAGAAAAGTCTGTGAATGTAACAGTTAGAAAGAAATTAACCGTGCTTTCATATTCTTTTGAACTGTTAAGTTAAGCATTATTAAATAATAACTTCTTTATTATTAATTACTATATTTACGTATATAACTTTTTCAATTGAATTGAAAAATGAAAATAAATTTATTTAATTAAAACCGAAACAAACTATATAACGTATACAAAATCATTATATAATATCATTATAAATTAAAAATTTTATAAAATAAACGCAATCGTAATAAATTTATTACAATTTTATTATTTTCTATCGAGTTTATAATTATGCGTTAATAGATTAAATGATTCTTTAAAAATATCACCAAACTGAGCCCGTCAAACAAAGTTTTAATACAACTTCTACGCCATTAACGTGATTAGTTCCTTTTCAAATGTGTTCGGAACTCGGCTACGCCGACACAAACGCGTTGCAAAAAGTAAACCGAATGAAACGTTATACCGAAAGTCGCATTTCGATTACATATATGCAACAACGGGATAATCATGAACAATCCGGCAAACAACGGCGCAATTCTGAAATTAATATACAACCGAATCCAAACAAGCGAATTTCGTTTGGTTAAAAGACCCTAAATACCACGTTAAATTGGTTCGCGAAGTATTTCAAAATTCGCGCACCGTCGAAAATTGCGATGCGCTGTATGCATCTCTATAATCAAGCGGCGTGTTTGTTTAGTAATCGCTGTTCGCGTTTGAACGCGAGAAATCGAAAGTTTTGCGCTCGCGCGCGTTGCGTATGCTAATTGTACACAGGAAACATCGGCCAGACCGCCGATACAAACTAGAATTCTACGATGTAAACGATTCAACCTGCGCCGTACTATATTCAGTCGTGTGTTATTAACCTGCTTACACTTTAATTTGATTCCAAAGAAACACAATTCGTCATGTTCTAGTTATGTTGTTTAGCAACTTCGCTAAACGGTCGATTCATTTATTGTCGCGTAACCACAGGCGGCCGTTAATTTATATAATCTTATTGTAAACATTTCTGCGGATTAAACGGAAAGGCATTTTAATTTGCAGCGGAGAATTCTTATTCGCATTCGTATACCGAGCTGCCTAACGTCGACACGCGTATATACTTTCAAAAGAATGTTTATTAACTCGGTCAGTAAGAACCGTGAAATGTTTAAATACACGGGACGAATGCTTACTAAATGATTCGCACAATTTTTGCAACAAGTTTGCGCGCGTAAGTATACGTTGCGGGTGCGATCACAGGATCATTAATACGTGGAACGAACGGTGCGTCGACGCGAAGGAGAGTTTGTCAAAACGAAGAGTACGAAATTTTAATTCCGCAAAAAAAAATCGATTCAATTGAATGATCGGGTACAACGATTCAATTTAGATAATACAATAACTCCGTTTCACACTTTCGAGTCTGCGCGCGGATTATTCGAAATCGTACAATCAAAGCCGAGCAAATTGGAGCTGGACAATAAATTATATAAATAGGCGTATAAGGCACGATTAATGGTCGGACGCGGCAAGTGAGTTTGCATATTATAGGAAGTTCATCGCTACTTACATTAAGTCAGACCCGATAGTTGGCGTAATGGAGGATTATGCGAAGTGCTTCGGACGAAGAAAGGCGCGCTACGTTATATCCATTATAGAATTACAAGAAAGAAATTCCTGGATAATCGAGAGGTCTTCTCTCGTAGTCTCGGCGTTCCCCTTGTTTAGTTTCGTCGAGCACTTTCTTTGCGCCTGACGCGATTATTTTGTTATAGATTGTTGCCATTCGCGGAGTGTATTTTACGATTAATTTGGAAGCTCTGTTTTGTTTAGCAAATAATGCGTTTTGCAATTCAAATAGAAATGGTGAATTAGATAATCAATATTTACATATATATACATAAAAAAGGTATAAATTCGTGTACGACACGCTGCTTCTCCGTCCTTTAAATACTGATAATCGATTCCATTTTCGCATGTGTTTATCGGAATAATGTGATGCTTAACATGCTCTAAACATGGCAAACGACAAATGTCATTATCCATATATTATCGTAAATGTTGTCCGAGATAGTCTAATTTGCAAACGAATGAAATTCGATTCCACGAATTTGTATAACAAAAAAAGTTAATTTATATTAAATATAAAAAGTGTGTTTATTGTATCATAATATATATATCACGTATGCTTTATTATATGCAAATATAAATTTTACAAATTGATCACATACCGATTTAATGTTCAGTGTTTCAAAACCGCGAGTGCGCATTCTTAAAAATTGTATATTTGGTTATAATAAAAAGTTCTTAGTGCAAAGTTTTTGCACAATCACTTGGAAAGTCTAAGTAGTGTGCGTTATTCAAGTTTTGCTGTAATAGAAAAGCATTGTGTTTCAAATAATATATTACAATTTTAATATATATTTGCCAAACGGCGAACGTACATTTTTAAATATTCGGTCTTTTACGTTTAATTTTTATATTTCACTTACATATACATACAAGCAACTGATTATTACTCATAAATTAATTTATATTAATTTATATAATATATTATAATTATGATTATAAACCGTCAAAGCAACACAACCAAAATAATTTTAAAATATATTCAAATCAATCGCAATAATATTTAGCCCGACGAACTTCAAACCAACTCCACATTAAATGCTTTCAAAACCCGATAAAATATCAAATTCTCATCAAAATCCGAGTCCAATTTGACATTTTTTCAATTTCACTCGACGCAAAAAACAGCATTCGTTTTCATACTCGATTCATTCTAACGACCGGCAATTAAAATGATTTACATTTCCTAATTTACATTTTATTCCACAAGATGTCCGTTCGCCTCGGAAAACATGTCACACAACGCATACTCGACTCCTAAGTGGTCCGTACATTAATAAACATTGCGTTATACACACACAAAATACACACCATGCGTGATTAATAATGATATATATATTGATAAACAAGCACCCCACGTCGCCGCGTGATTAACAATTTAACCCAAGTGATTCTATCGCGACGAATCCGATCGAACGGAACTCGCAACGAAACATATATAACTATTTGATGAGTTGAAAAAACCGCACTTTGTGCGGCGCAAAGCCGACGGGGCTCCTTTGGCACGGTATCAATTGACGATTCTTATGTCAAAAACATGAACGTTAATTTGAGATCGTCGGCACAAGCGAGTCGCCTTTGGCACTACGAGAAATCGATAGCAACCCCTGGACCAACAAAGCAGACAGCCCCGAGCATTTCGGATCGTCGCACCTCGAAGCCGGGAGTTCCCCTCGCGCGCGTATCAGCGCGTAGCGCTATCGTCTCTTGGGCAACGGGCGCGTACGTGTGCGCGCCCGCATGTGTGCCCAACCGATCCCCTTTCGTCGGGGCGACCGTGGCGCGGGTAATAAAAGAGCCGAAATAAAGACGACGGGGGACGAACCGGGAGCGATCTCCAGAGACACGCCGGAGCCTTTTAATTTTTCGCGCGGCATCCACGACGACGAAGCGCCGCCGCCCTTTTCTCATGTAAATTCGAAGACTTCGTTGCGGCTGAATATATGAGCTTTCTTTAAACCACGCTCCATCCGACCCAATGACGCACGGCTTTATACGATTCAGCCGGATGAAGACGCGCCGAGCGAATTGACGCGGAAACGTATTATCTCGTTTTGTCACTGTCCACCGGAAGCGTTTTCGTATGCACGCGTTGATCAATGAAACGCGCGGAGAAGAGCTTTCAACGACGCGGGTGTATATATATATATATATGTGTATATAGTTGAATGACGCGAAACTTTAGTGGAGATGCATACAACGGAATGTAGGTAAAGTGTTTAGCGGCGAAGCTTATTGTTTTGTGAGTAATTTAACTTTTCCGAGCTTTTTCATGTAAATCGCGCGGAATTATTAACCGCGGCGCTTTTCGGGCCGAAGATGGCGATAAAAACGGAACTGCGGGCGGATCGGGGACGAGGTTTTGTAAAAAAACATGCGCCGATTCGAGCATCGGAGTTTGGTTGGAACGCGTATTGTGGGATCGGGTTTTGCGTTCGTGCGAAACTTTTAATTCATCGGTTTTAGATGGCACGGATTACTGCATTTATCTCGCGCGAAATGCAAGCACCCTTCTTACGTATGATTCAGAAAGGAAAGAGGTTTTCGTGATAAAAGGCGACTGCGCCACGTGCCGAGGGTGCCGCGTAAACAACTTAGTAACGAAATACAAATCGTGGGGAGATTTATATATTTTGCGAATATTATAGTTATCCTGTATTTTAATATATATTCCGTCTGTATGATATTTCAAGTTTATTTTTGTATGAACGAATAAAATCTGTCGGATTGTACAGTAAAAAATAATCTTACAAATTTTACCAAACTGGATAATAAAAGCAGGAAAAGTGAGCAGAAATGTAAATAAACTTTAGACCACTGTTAAAAAAAGTGTCTTAGATGTCACGGATTTAAGACACAAAGTGACTTATTTAAGTCACCAGCTGTCTTAATACAAACTATTGTACATTGGATTAAGACACTTAGACGTTTTAATAAAGTCGCTTTGTGTCTTATAAATCCGACACGTGTAATTTTTACTGTGACTATATCATTGTTTTTATCATTTATTTGGTAATATTTAAGATATTTTTAGAATTTTCTAACCACTATTTATCATATTATTTACATTTTTGTCCATTTTTATCTACACGGAGAAAAAAAAAGTATTATAAAAATTACTCATCAAAATAGCAAATATATGACAGTGATTTTCAATATTGATATAATACATAAAATATCAGAAATTTTCACAAAAATACGCGTAATTTTTACTAAATTTATATGTACTATTTCAAAATAGAACACTACTGTAGAACACTACATTTGATATTTAATGAATAGTTTTTAAAATGCTTTTTTTTCTTAAAAGTTTACTTTGTTTTTGGTAAAATTTGTAAGATTATTTTTTTCAGTATATATATAATGAGTAAAATGTTTGTGAACTAATAATTATAGCTTTACATATTCCGAGCGGGAAAACGTAGCTCATTTTAAACGTTAATTAATCATTATGGGTGATATTGTCACAAAATCATTTCCCTGATAATAAACAAATTCCTGTCGTGCTTCGGATGTACGGTTATAAAATCTATATTCCAAAGTAATCGATTACCAAATTTAGCCGTTCGCCAAAACAGCGAAGCCACAGTTTAATTAGAATAAACAACGCGCGTTTCAATGTGACCCACTTTTTTTTCACAAAATAAGTTAGACGAGGAGAGAGTGGTTTCGTGAACCAAAATAAAGCTCTCGCAGTTAGCGCGAGAGACATCTATTTTTATCAAATAAAAGTGGTCGATTTCGTTATATATATATATAATGTATCCGACTATCAAACGTTCAGTTGGAATGTTATAAAGATATTTTAAAGTGCGGGGATGGGGCAAAACGGGAATATTAAAGGGAACAACGCGTGAAACACTTAGCAGCGCACGTAAACAAGTACCTATCGACATTGCACTCCCATAACGATACACTTGAAACAATACGTTCGCAGACGCATATGCAATATGCGTAGTTATGTACAGAGGTATATAAGGGAAATCATTTGTGATATTTAATTGAAGAACGTCTAGACGGAAAACGACGCAGAAATACTCACATTTACTATTAACCATACAATTAATAAGTGAAACTAGAATTAATAATTTGATAACGATAATAAATAATTAATGTATAAATTTGCATTGCTTTGAAATTCCATCAATTTTGAAAATCATAAATCGAACATTTTTGAGAAATATATAATCAATATACATTATACGTAAGGATATATTTCTGTGTGTTTTTTTTTTGAAAAATTATTTATAATGATGTTGTCATGATCAGATTGTTCAAATCATGGATGACTTGAATCAGATTATTCAGAAACTAATTTTGAATAAACTTTAAATTTTAGAATATATTGTTTTTTATTTTGCATACTTTATTCTGTAATATTTCATGTTATAATTCTTATTCAAATGCGTACTATAATACGTATTTTATGAATTATAAAATAGGTTCGATTTATAGTATATAAACAAATTTACTTTTGATATTCGATAGATTTATTTATTTATGCTCGATACAGTATATTCTATATTATAATATATGTATTAATAAAGAGCTCGGCGTTATTGGTTTAATTAATTTTATATGTTTCTAATGAAATTAATTAATATTTCAATTGTTAAAATTACGTTAATTACAATAAATCATTATAAAGATAATATAAACTTACAAGGAATATATTTCATTTTAATATTATTTAAATTAATAAATATGCGTACTTATTACTTTTGATTTTATAATAAGGATTATTAATAAGGATTCAATTATCAAATATTCATGTAATGTCGAAAACAAATTTCATTTTTATAATAAAAATGAATTGAAAAAAGATAATTAAAATTCATAAAATCAATAAATAAATATACATAATATAAAGTTCATTCTTATTATAATAATGTATATAATAACCAGTTAAAAAGTTAATATTATATTAGTTAAATTATTACTATATCATAATTTATTAGATATTATAAAATTAATATAATCACAGCAATAATAGATATATTATAACAAATGATATTATATTTATCTTAATTTTAAATTCGAGCAAAATACAAATTTGTGCTTGAATACAAATGTAATGTAATAAAAAATGAAATTAGTCACGTAAAACTGACTAAATTCTATGACTAAAGGACTTTTTTGTTTTTTAATAAATTTAACAAAAACCATAAAAACAGAAACATCAAAATGAAAAAAAAAAGGAATTCAGTAAATGAAATTTAAACAATTATATTTAAAAAAGAAGCAATATTTGTTATTTTATTTCTATGTGAGAGCCAAATTAAAAAATCTTTTGATACTTTTTACTTTTTAGTTTTACTTTTTATTTGCACGACCAAAGATTTAATTTCAACCATATAATATTTACATTTGCCGGGACAAACAATTTCACGGAAGACTAATATTATTTCGTGCGCGGATGATTCGCCTCGAAAACTAGAAATACATCTATATAGTTATCGAAACGAATTCCACGTTCAGTATCACGACTGACCCCAGCTGTAATAAGCATCCTTGTATGGCATCAACGTCAAGAGGACGCTTAGTATTCGACGACGAAACAAAACTCTGCCGACTTTATGACAGTCTTACTCCTCTTTCTATCTTATATCATTGCCATCTATTATTTTTTTTCTTTTCTTTATTCGAGTATAGAACGTGAGTTTTGATCTCCATGTCCAATCTTGTACGATATCCATCTTTACAACGTCTATGGAAAACTTGCAACCTACAAGTACATTTCCTTTATTTAATAAGGTTTATTTAAGTATTTCCATTTTCAAGAGAGGATTACATGTTCAACTGACTCAAAGACAGCGTACAATAAATACGTCTCAAAGAAATAATTCTTTTGTTCTTTATAAAAAGAAATTATTTCTTTTTTTTTCTGACGATGCAGTATTAAACACGTAATTTTTAGGTTTATACCCTGAGAAAAAAATTATAAAATTATAAAAAAGAATAAATAATAAAATTACAGTATCTATAATAAATTAGATATTAAGGTAAATAACAAATATAAATGCATTCAGTTTTATTATATATTATATATTAAATTTTTGTCTATACATTATAATAATTTATATCATCTTTATAGGTTATTTCAAATTACAGACGTCAAAGTTTACAATTTATTATTCAATATTTATTATAGATTATGCGTTATACACGGAAAAAAGACATTTAGTTGGAATAACTATATAAATAACCGTTTCAAACATAATTGCACCGTAATTGCACGTTATAAAATACGGGTAATAGAATCACAACAATAAGTTTTATAGTTTAATCATAATATTATTAAATTTACACATTATTAAATAATTCTTTACAATTAATCGTCATAGACATTATAATTTCTATTCATATAAGTCATAAGACATATTATAATTTCTATTCTAAAATTGCATTGACTTAATATTAAAATAAGAATCTTAATTTGAGATTACAGTGACTTAATTTAAGATGCAAGTGTCTTACTTAATACATGTTTGCATTAAGATATTATTAATTACATATATCATTTCGGGATAATTCACTGATACATTTATTATCTCGGACAATATTTTATTTTTCAATGCAACCATAATGTTTAGTACACGGGAAAAAATAATGATATAAATCTAACACAAAATGACTCTGTTGACTATACGGTATTGATTCAACACAGACACTTTGTAAAATTAAAACGAAGAATTTGTTTGAATGAAAACAATCGAATTCTAAACAACATAGCCGCTGTGTTTATAAACAAGGTATGTCTAAAATAGTATACAATCAACACTCATCTCGATGTAGATCCAACATATTTTGACGTTTTTAAAACTAAACCATTTATAAATAAATTTAATGCCTTATTTTTTTCCCGTGTAGGAATTAATAACCATATCTGTATGAACGCAACGTCCAAATTATGTTTTCCATGTGATTATACATGACTTTCCAAACCCAAGTTAAAAATTATCTAATTCTTCTATGATCGGGACTTAAAAAAACAAAAACATCGCGATCATTGCCAAACATCGAAACGAAAACGAAATTGATTTTTGCACTTAAATTGGAAATTTAACGGCCAGCGTCTCTTTATCGCAATACCCATTACCCATGTTGCATGTATTCCAATTTATAAAAAATCACTCGCATCCAAACGTTGGCCTGCGAAAAAGCGGTGCGCGCAATACACCGCGGCAACGTACGACCGGCGAAGCCCGCGCGACGCTTTTGTTACACGGCAATTAACGATTTAGCTTCGCGCAAAAAAATCGCTTCAAAAATCGCGCAAAATTCGGCATGCTCGAAGCGAATTTAATGATCGCCGCGCGAATTTAATGATCGATGCGTGCGTGTGTGCGGGCTCAATTATGCCCGCGAATCATAACAGCGCCGCGCGGTACCCGTTCGGCCGGCTCGGCAGTCGCGTGGGTGCCAACTCGGAACCGCACTTTTGACGGACGGGCGATTATCCGGCGAAGCCCGTTACACGCGGAAACGATGCTCGCAAAGGTCGATTCCGTGTTTGCCGTTCTTGTTTTGAACTTTGCCGGAAAACGAGCGGCGGCCGATCTGCGCGTCGTCGCGCGCCAATGTGACGTGTCGCGATGAGAGAAAAAGAGCCGCCGACGTTTTGCATAAATTTGTCGCGTGCAGGAAACGTTGCGGAGAAAATTACTATGTTTACCCGGGGTCATGAGTTGGTTCGGCGAATATGGGAAAACGGTAGCCCGAGTATAAAAATTGGTATGCTTTATCGCGAACCGACGCGTTCGATGAGAAACATTTTTCGGCGCGTCTGCGCGAATACGAATGCACGATTCATTATAACGGATTCTTGCAATCACGCTTTACGGAAGCTATTGATATTTAATTAAAATAAACGCTCGATGGGGGTATGACTTCTGAAGTAAACTGCGCGGGTTATTACGAGTGTGTCCGGTCATTCGTATTTATAATGGTTAGTAATAGAGTTCATGCGATGAAAACATAATTATTATAATTATTATCGATAATTGAACGCATAAACGGTTCCGAGGCAATTACGCGGATTGTAGAATTATCGTTTCCGCGGAGTACGCGCGCTCGTTGAAATTTCGTAAGGAGGTTGCGCGCGAAGCACCGGAACCCGAAGTACTTGAACAATTGTTAAAAAACGAGGCCTTGAGTGAAAGGGTTTTAATTTTATCGCGTCAAATTATTTCGTTCCTCGGGAGATGGCCCGCTTCGCGCGGCACAGACGTCGTAACGCGACTTCTAGTTTGTTCGAATTTATGCGATTCGCTGTAAAGTAATCTTTCATAAAATTCGATTCAGGCGAAGGTATATAGGAAACCCTTAGTCCCTTCGTAATTTACGTAAGTTGAGTTCGGCAAAGTTCTGACGTTCGATTAATCGTACAGTCGGTTTTTAATATTTTCGTTTAATACACGGGGAAAAAGAAGTATTAAAAATTACTCATCAAAATAGCAAATATGTGACAGTGATTTTCAATATTGATATAATACATAAAATATCAGAAATTTTCACAAAAATACGCGTAATTTTTACTAAATTTATATGTACTATTTCAAAATAAAACACTGCCGTCACACATTTGATAATTTATGAGTAATTTTTAATATATTTTTTCGTTCCGTGTATATAATTCCAGCGCGTTAATGAAATTTACATATATTTTGCTGTTTATTGGGAATATTGAGAAAATACAAATTATTATCGGACTCTTCGTATTTCTATTATATATTCGAATTCATACAGTAATGTCCGTATAATATAATATAACAATAAATTTGTTGCCATATATTATTGACCGAAAAATTTCTCCCGTATCTCCATAAACTTGCATCATTAATTCAGCGCCATCATTGAAGTTTCTAATAATAGCGATAATCTCGCAGCATTATACCCGATCATGCACGGACCTTATTTTCTCGGCAAGAATGCCATCATCGGCGGTCAAATTTATCGCCTCTCTTAGTCGAATTTAATGGATCATCCTGTCATTTATAAAAACGCACTTTTCCCTGCCGACCTTAAACTCGCGTCGATATCGGTTTTGACATTTTCAAACACCCTCTAAGGCAGTCGACGACCTAAATAGTGACGTCAAGGTGAAATGCGAAAAGGTGCGACCGTTCTAATCAGCGTTAGCTTTCTCCCTTTCGTTAAAATGATTGCGAGAGACGATAAACGGTCTACACTATCGACATATCCTTTGACAGTAAACCATTCAATAAAATACGTACCAAATATGCACGAGAAATTTCAACATTCAAAAATGTTTTTTCTACAATATTACACGGAGAAAAATTTACACTTGGATTAACAGACTAGTTCAGCCAACAGTCTTGGACTGTAAAAATGTACAGTTCTAGACTGTACAGTCGACACTGTTATAATTCTGGCATTTTAAGGTTATGAATTAATTTTCATAAGTGTTATTTTATTTTACTTATTAATATTATTTTTAAAAATGGCGAATTAATCATTTGGTCCAGACTTATTTTGTTTTATTTTTAAAGGCCTATTACTTTTATTCAGACATCTACACGGAAAGAAACATTGTATTAAAAATTACTAGCAAAATATTAAATGTGTGACGGTAGTATTCTATTTTTAAATTATACGTAAAAATTAGTAAGTATTGCACATATTTTAGTCAAAATTGCTGACTTTTTAGTAAAAACTACTAATATCTTAGTAAAAATTGCTGAAGTTTTATGTATTATTTCAAAATATAACACTTCTGTCACACAATTGATACTTTATGAGTAATTTTTAATACTTTTTTTCTTTCCGTGTATTTTTTTACAGTCCATACTGTACAGTGTGGACTGTTAAAGCAACAGTCTAATAATTTTTCAGTATAAAGTATCTGAGATGTCACGATTTAAAGACACAAAGTGACTTATGTAAGTCACCAGCCGTCTTAATACACAATATTGTGCATTAGATTAAGACACTTAGGCGTCATAATTAAGTCGCTGTGTGTCTTATTTAACACACGTGTATTATATATTTTTAGCAGTACATATACAGTTAAAGACACACCATCTCATAGTAATTAATAAATTAACAGTTGCTTATAATTCTCCTGAAAAAGAAGTAATTTTAATAAAACGTTATCAATTTAATGAGACTTTTACAAGTTTGAGATGTTTAAAAATTGCACGTTTTAAAACGAAATTGCGCGATGTGAATAATTGTAGATAACACAGAAATCTACGTCGGTATCCATCATTCCCTTAAAATGAATCAGGGTCGAGATAAGAGGGTAGACTGGGCTCAAATGCGAGCTCGTTATGTCTCTCAGGGTTTGTTATTAGCATGAACACAAGTGTGCCCGTATAGAAGAGCGTTTCATGTAAAGGAATCGGGAACCCAGTAACCACCGGCGAGATACATCGTCGGCCATTCCATTTGCTTTATTAGCCCCGTACATAAGCGTCGGTTGCTATAGTCTGAGAGCCAGACTTTACGAACGTAGGCGTGAATTCACGCACGCATTTCAGTAATTAGACTCTAATGAATGGCAATGGTTTCGTTTGTTATTATTTCGCTGATTAACATATGTAGGGTTACCGCTGGCCTTTTCATGATCACCATTTTAATGCTTTCCTTCGTCTCGACGAAAAAAACGTGACGTACAATTGTTTTGCGCGTGAAATGTTAAATTTAGAATCGCGATCAATTTTTAACGATACGAAGCTAGTAATGACGTTTCCATGATTTTATATTTTCTAGAAAAACGATAAAATGGTTTTTACTGTAAACATTAAGTAGTGAAACGAGTAAAATATTAAAATGGTTAATAGTAAAATTGAATCTTGATAATAATTATAACTAAAATAATTGGACAAATAACAGCGCGGAACTATACTGAAGGAATTGCGAAATTATGATTGTACGGTTATAAAAAGCTGACATTAAAAAACGTTTCGAATGTAGTTTTGTGTAAGAATAATTTTATTCGTAGTTCTGTATTATATATACAATTATGCAAATTGCTTGTTATTTGACAACGGTGTTCTATTTTAGTTTTGTTTTAATTATATATAATTTTGAAAGTCAAATATTTAGTTTAACGTGTTTTATAAAAAAGGGAAGATAATATTACGATGCATATTAGTTTTGCAAATTTATTAAGTACATTTATACGTTGTAATTTGTGGAACTTTACCTCGTTATGTATATTAAAATTTTATCAAGTATAATAGTAGAAAATAGAAGTATAATTTGAATAAAGTTTTACCCTGTGTATAGCATTCTTGTTACTATTTTAGTAAAACTAAATTATTCAAATTTTCAAAATTTAGTTATATATTTACTTACACACTGTATTAAACTACTTTAAAAGGCCTAATAATATTAAGTTTCGTTAAATTAAATATATTTAATTTTAAATATAAACATATTCATATTTAAAACGTTGTATGTAATTCGCTATTTTCTGGAATTCGTTGTCAAATAAACGAGTGACAAGTAAAAAACTGTAATCCTAATTTTACTACACTTCATTTTTATAAACAAACTTTACGGATTAGTGTTTTATTTATTTAAAAATTACATAATTTTTACTGAACACATTTCATTCATAATAATATCGTTTCTTCTTTGAAAACAGAACGACGTTGAAAAAGTCGAAAAAAATTCAGATATGTACAATTAACATTTAAAAAACTAAAATAAATTTTGCGTTTATTAAATTATACTCATTTATGTAACTGATTCAAGCGAGTTTGCATGAAACCAACTCAGTACTTCTCTTGAAAGCAGGTCATCTAAATATTAATATCAGCAAATAATGTATTTTGCAGTTTTTTATTATATTGTATTAAATTTGAAAATATTCAATTGTATATCAACGTGAAATTTAACATATATTAATCAGCGAAACAAAAATCGTCACTTTTAACCGATAATTGGTCCGAAATAAGCGATATATATTTTCTTCTGATAGACATATAACGCGTAAAGAGAAAAGTAATTAAATCAAGTATCAACTCAAGTGGAATAACTAGATTATTATTTAGCAAATGGTCAAAAAAGCAATACGAATATAAAAATTTAATTGTCGAAAGCATATTTAGTTTGAAACTGCTAACGGCTCATTCCTGCGTAATGAAAATATATACGCGCAGCGTAGCAGCTCCGCTGTGCAAATTGGAGTTTCACGAGTTAGAAAAAAACACCCTTGCTCTCGCATATACCAGGACGTCCTTTTTTTCAAGAGACTCAATAACGCGCTGGCTTAATCGGGAAAAGCTTTTAGGCAGACCACTAACTGGAAAAGAAATGACAGGAATTTCACTAAAAAAACTCTAGCCTTGCGCGCTATCAAATAAAAAATGAAAATTGCAATCTTGTAAATAAAGACCGGACTAACCGCAGTTATAACAATTTCATGCGTTAAACCTGGAGAAATGCTTTAAACAATTTTCAATTTTAATGCCCGCTGCGTTTAATCCAAAAATTGTAATAAAAAGTGTCTCTTCCGAGTATATAGAAAAGTCTTTTAATTACGACGAAATACGCAAGAATTTCACGTGGCGCTTGCAAGAAACAAGAATAAAAAATTGAAACGTCAAAGCTTTTTTAGCCGCGGAGTTATAATTAAGTCTTATTATCACGCGCACATGTACCATAATTGTTATAAATTCGATATAATTACAGCGCATTATCTCGATTCAAAAAGTTATAAAATCTTATAAAGCGTGTAATTTCGGTCCACCTTTTGCAACAACTTTGTGCGCGCAAATATATCGTTGCGGCGCGCTGTATTGTGTACGTACACATTAAGCAAATACGCGACACGTAGTTTTTTTTTGCTGATGAAACCACGAGCGGATAATTCCGGCGAAATTGCACGCTGCCATCGAACTAATCCGCATTTTAATATTCCGTGCGCCAATAGGTGGATAGATGCCAAGCCATTTTCGAATCTTTGTCACAAAATTACCCCAACAAGATTCGCCCAGTCGTTACCGAAAGGATATAATAATAGTATTATACGGAATCGAGTTGGACGATCGATGTATAATCGATAAAAAACAATACCGTCCGTAGTCGCTCCGTTATTGGGATAGATCCGAATCTCTCTCGCGGTTCTCGAAAAAATGCATTTAATTAAAACAGCCGAATAAATCTCAGGAGAATGTTTTTTACTCCATAGCGATAAATTGCTTCAGCATATAGTGCTTGTTTCAAAATCAGTTGTTTGAATTTAATTCTCCTGTTTACGTATATATCCCGAATGTAGAACAATATGCAGCAACAAAAAGATGCGAGCGTATTACAAAGCAAACTGACGGGTCATTTGTAATTGAATACTATAACGTTATGAAAGGGCCTGTAAACTTCAAAGAATTAAAATACATCGCGACAAAACCTCCGCAAACGAGTATCATTTTTCAGAATTTCCCATTATGATAATGTGACAATGTTCCGTATGCGTGACATTTGAAATATGTATGTGAAATAATTAATATATATCTATATATATATTCGTATTCGAATATGAATAAGTGAAACAAATAATAATAAATGTTACTCGTCTGTTTGATTTGGTTTTGTTATTTAACAGTAGTCTAAATGAGCGCAATGCAAATTGAGAGATATGCAAATGGAGCGAGGCGTATAAAGTGTTGGATAAAATGTAATTCTATAACAATAGGGATCGGAGCAGATTGTATAGATAAATTAGGCTTGAATTATTTAGAAGATATTGTTCTTAATAAATCTATCGATGATAACTTAGAAATGTGTATATATATAGGATTTATTTAATTAATAATATAAGATTATTATATTATTAACCTGCCAATCACTCGTTTATGAAACAACTGTAATTGCTTTTAATGAAACAAGCAATTAATTTGCATATGCGTGTCATAAATAGACTTTGTTCTTATGTTTATTAATTTATTTACTTATGAAATTATATATATCTTACATATATTTAACATGCCTTTACTGGCAATGTTAAAATATTGAAACTTGATTGCAAATTTGGGATTTTGTAAACAAATATGTGGATATTTATTTAATTTTCTATGCAAATAATAAAATATGGTTTCCATATATCTATGCGCGGAAACGTAACGAACAATTTGCTCATAATAACTGTTAATGTGTTATATTTTAATAAAACTATAAACAGTTTTGTGGTGAACACAAAAAATTGAAGTAATTTCGTTCACACAATTTCTTTAAAACGTACAGTCAGTAGCAAGATGACGAAATTTTGAAATGTTTTATACAAATTGTCTTGTTTTATATAGTAACAAAATATAGAAAAACGCAATTATGAATTATTAAATCATAAATATGCATAAGTCAGCTACGGACTTACGCAACATATTTTTTCTAATTCATTTCTACTTATCAATATCTACTTAATCTGTGTTTTTTATACGTTTACTTTTTAAATAACTTACACTTTCAAATACAGCTGATAATATTAATTCATGCAGTTATGTTTCATTAATTTATTTACTTGCTTCAAACCGGACGATTGCAATCTCTCCAACTTACCTGCAACATAAATAATAAAATTATTATAAATTAACATTTAAGGAATAGTTAATACGGAACAGATTTTTGTTTAAATTTAAATTTAAATATCCCATTCCTTTAATCATAATTAAAGACACACGGTAGGAAAAGCTTAAAATACCTGGAGAAATATACTCTTTAAATAAATTATTCCAAATTAATCTCCAGTATTTTCCAAGGGGTAAATCTGCTGTACTAAAATTAGATCACGCCTCTTCGTGGTGGAACATTGATTCGCGGGGATCATTATTATTATTATTATTTTTTTTTTTATTTTTCATTAAAATTCTTATTCTTAATACGGATTTTCAATTTTAATACCGACTACGCGTAGAATTTATTTTCAATGTTTTTTTATTGCTAACGCATTAATTAAGAGTCAACGGCTTCACGTTTTCGAGATTATATTTAACGATTATGATCGATTATTAACGACTATAATAACAATACAGTGAATTATATTTTATACTAATATATGTAATATAATTTTTGTAAAGATTGTCACTTCGTATATATTTATTAAAATACGAACGAGACGAAATAAAATAAAAGCATATTTTCAATACAAATTGATATCATGAGTATAAAAACGATTAACAATATCACTGATGATTATATATGTTTAATTATGCATTAACGTAACGATATAATTTTCTTTCATTAAAAATTTGCCTAATTATTACTGTAAAATATTGTAAACCAGAATGACTGTATTCTTAATGGACATCAGGATTGGTTTTTTTGTTTTACTTATAAACATATAATTACACATAAACATCTCTTTGGACATTTATTTTACGCAAAACACTTTTACACGAAGCATGGATCAATAATCAACACACAATTACTACTTACTTAAATTGAAATTATGTAATTATTCAATAATTAGCCATAAAGTGTCATTATCCTACATTTATCCGACCTACCACGCGTACAAACACAACATTAAAAGACAATTATAATCATAAATAAAAATCACAAAAAATATGTATGAAAACTTATGCGAAATTTAACGCAATTACGGTTTCCTTAAGACCCAATTTTTTTCCAATAACAATTTCATATTTCACTCGATTGTATGAAAATAATTATATCATATTATTACAATGTGAAAACAAATATGTTACATCTAGCATTTTCAAGATAAAACCTGAAATATGTCTAATAATACACGTAGAAAAAAGATATATCGTAAATTGCTATACTTCTAGCATTCTGAGGATTTCTCAATGAATGTTACGGAAATTACTATCGCTTTTTTATAGCAAACTTTCTTATATGATATAGTTAATTTTGTTACAAGATATAGTAAATTTTCTTATATGATATTGTACTGTGCAAAAATTGTATAACAATGTTTACAATATTTTATAGTAAAAAGTACTGTTTGGTATTACAAAAGTTACTTTAGTATAGTATAGTCATTTTGCATTGTTTTTGTTTCGATATCCTTGGAACCCCAGACTTATAGTAACGTTTAATATAACTTTTTTCTACGCGTAAGACACTTTTAATAACCTTTTAATAACCTACGCAAGTGTCTTAAAACACGACATTTCTATACTGTCGATTTTCAACGAATCTACAAACAATTGTTTATGGATTTTTGACGAAATGAAACATCATCATTCCAATTTGAATGTTTGTACTAACATACAACACTCAAAATTAAAGCAACGTTTGCGTTTAACTTTCGTCGATTGCAAAATAAAAATTGCCCCGCGCCCACTGTTCTACCACTTTATAAATCAAGTTGATGAAGTTGCCTAAATCCCGTAACGACCCTTTGACATTAATTCCATCCGATCGGACAGTAACGCGACGCGCACCTTCGTACTCAAAATAATCAACGCTTTTTGTCTGACGGTTCTCTATAGACGCCAGCGAGAAAAAAAAACAAAAAAAAAATCCTGAAAATAAGCTCCAGTTGCAACGTATTTGTCTGGTGGATGGCAAAAACAAACGGCAGACGCGCAAAGACGCTTCGCACAAATATATTTTGCCCGGCGAAATTTCTTGTCTCAGACAACCAGAATTGGTTCTGAATGTTCTGGTAGTGTTACGCCGTGTTTGTCAATTGCACGTTTCCAAAATTGTCCTTCTCGCTCCAGTCGCATTATTCGCCACGTGAACGGTCCATTAGACAAACTTAAGCGGTCTCGCGATTAATATCCTCGGGCGGGTGTATTACAACAATGCAATACCTCTTATATCAAAATAATTATTCGACTACATATTATTACCGCCGTCAACTTGGCCGTTGACCGAAAATTTGGTTTATGATTTATTCACTATCGTTTTTGCCCGTTTCCAGCATCGCCGTTCGCTTTTTCACGACACGCGAGACCGAGCACATTTTTTCGCCGGTTCATTTCGATAAGCCGTCAAGTTTTAATGTAAGTTATCTGTGTCATTTTCATGAAAAATAACCGGGTTGTAACACTGTGTATGAATTCGAATTAATTTATTGACCTGTACGTTGACAATTAGAAGAAAAGTGTACCGCGCGGAGAGAGAAAAGTTGCAAAGTCAAAGCACTGAAATGAACGTTTCAGACCCAATTTAGTTTATATACAATTGACATTTTACTTGCGTCAACTCTATATCACGCTCCGATTCCAGTTTAACAGTATATTACAGCTGCGGTATAATAAATGAACGCATTTACATGAACGATATATAGTTTTCGTACAGGATCCATTTTCAATGTAACTCGTTTCGCCGAGCGGAATTGAAAAAGGGTCTGGTGTACATTTTGTTTCGCTTCAATAACCGTCTTTAAAACGAGCGTAAAAAATTATTAAATATAGTTATAATCCGGTATTACTAAAAAAACAGCAAATAAACATTTAATTAATATCTTGTACGTGTGTTATAGTGCCGTAGACTGATGCTTTCAACCGTTAATTAAAAACGTATAAATATAAAAAGTTTTGATGATAGAAATGTATATACAAATGGTAAAAGCATTCGTTACGACGGTTACGTTATTTTCATTAATAATGATTATAATACTAATAATTTTATACGGTATGGATATATTGTATACCATACCATTAATTTCATTCATTATTTACAACATTAGCACAAGTAGAATATATATATATATATATATATTTATTTTAAACATATATTGTACTACCAAATATTTAACAAATTTGCAATTAATGCAACTTCATTTCTGATCGTATAATAATTCCATTCGACATTAATGTTTAATATTAGTTACTTTCAATAAACCGCCTACACTTTGGCGGTATCGATACCAAATTCTTGGTATTGCGGCAGTGTCGAAACAATATATCTTCGGATTTAGCCGATGAAGCAACGGTTTGTTTCGCGCAATTTTTCGTCCGTGCAATGCACTCGCGGATACAAAGTTTCCAAGTTCATATTAAGCGCGATACATCATGACGTAGCGCGGTATGACGCCCTGGATTAAAAAAGCCGGCATGGCCACATGTGTGCGAAACGTTTACTCGCATGACCTCGAGGCAAAGGGCGAGCGCATTGATAATGAATGATTTATTACCATTTCTTTCTCCGGATTCGCGCGCTGCCCGCGACCCATTAACCGCCGAGTAAACAATTCAACTATGCATAGCGCCGTAGCTCGCTTTTATAGCTAATATCGATAATTGATTCCACCGCTCGCGAAAGCGGATTAATTTCACTCGTGCCATCACGATTACTCCGATTATCGTTAATTAGGATTATTCTAATAAAACTCTTGCTATTTTGTAACGTTCGCTACGTTATTTATACTTAACCCCTGGGGACGGTTTAATAAAATATATTACATTATTATTATGAAATTATCGATTAAAATGACGGAATTTATTTTTCTATTACGAAAGAATGAACGTTCATATTGTTGAATGGTTATAACGAAAATTTCAAAAATTCTTTCGAATGAAAAAGGTACGCGTTAAAATTATGTCAAATAATAAGAATGTATATAAATTAGTTTCGTTTTTTTTTTTTTTTTATTCTTCAAGGAGATTAAACGATTTTACAACTAATTATTTTATAATAATTATTTTCGTAGAATTATTACAAGAATTTAATAATGCAATTTTGATAATATGGTAAGCTCTATTTTAAACTGAATCTACATGATCTAAAGTATGTGCAATCTGATGAAAACTTTTATCAGATATCAGAACAAAGAAAAACAGGTTGAATATTAGATAGAACAATTTCGCAGCAATTACAAATATTCGGTATAATTTTTTGAAAGTTTGTATTATAATAATATAATATGTGTGTATTACATGAATATTATATTTCATTTAATTGCGTTTGGTACATGAGTTATATTTGTGAGAAAATTATATAAGCAGTTTTGCGACTTTGCGAGCATGTTTTCCTTCAATCCAAAGGATACAACGAAGACAAGATTAAACATTTTATTGGCAAATATATGCAACAAAGTTTAAATTTAACTTCATAAAGTTGTATATAAGAATATATTCTTTGTCGTAGTACGATAAAGTCAAACTTAGGTAATATCTTATATATTTTAAATATTTAAGGAGAATAATAATTTCAAAATTGCGTTTGTTAAATTGTTTAAATACTGAAAAAAGTAATAAACTTACATCAAACAAAACATTTTATTTGTTTATAAAAATAATTCGTTTTTTCTAATATATGAAGGTAATAATTACCATAATAATGAATTATTAATTTAGTTCACAACAGAAAAATGTTTGTCGAATAATTAGTGTAGATTAAAGATTAGTGTAAATTACTTTTGAATGGAAATTATCATATAAAATATTTGACAATTCACATAAATAACAAAAATACAAGCAGTATATAGTTTTTACTTAATTTTAACGATTAAACAAACAAGAAAGTAGGATTAAAGCAATAAATTTTATCCTCATTAAATTTTAAAGTTAAGCATTTTATAAAAAGATAAAATTTATAATTTTAGTAATTACCTATATTTGAATCATTGTAAAAGATTAATGGCAAAATGTTGACATTATTCAGCACATACATACCTGTACTTTTCATCATCTGTGTATACACAGATGATTAATTATCGACTAGCAGGTAACTCTTATCTACATTTGAATTTCAGTATATAATTTTTATTTATAAATATTTATTACATTATACAATATATATGGCATAGGAAATATGTATTTGTAAGGATTTTGTTTCAAGTGCAAATTGATCGTCTACAAAAAATCAGCCAAACACAAATTGGAAATCAAACAAGAACAGAACGGGAGGTTTGTTGTACTTTACCAGGGGGACAAAGGGGGATGCGGGTATAGCGTTTCGAATAAGGAAGATTTGAGATAAAAAATTCGTTATGGATTATACTTTAAAACTTAATATTACGAACAATATAAAAATACGTATTGTATGTATTATATAAAATAAATAATAAAAAATATTATATACGACTACGTATATAAATTGGCAGCACTACAGCATATATTTATGCATATTTTAAAAATATGTTTGAGAATATTATACATAAGCTAAATAAAAACTATATGTATAGGTATGACATATATTACAAATATATTATTTGTACAAAATATAGAACTTAATAAATGCTTGGATTTTGTAATAAAAATAATTTATTAACAGAGTGTTACAATTTCATGTTCACTAAAATGGATAAAAAATTCAATAAAACAACTATATATTTAATTTAAGTATAATTTAATTATCTTCGCTCATAATTAACAAGTCAATAAATTATTGGTTTAAAAGATTGATGATATTTGGTTCTGAATAAAAAATAAATAAAAGAATTTAATTTCGTTTAAACTTTGGTATGCACCAATTTAATTAATATACATACTATTTAATTAAATATATATAAATGGAAACGTACTTCTATAGGTATACAGTTGAAAATACCGATAAATATATTTACATTTCGAAAGTATATTTTACACTGAGAAAATGAAATTGTACAATTTACATTGTAACATTTTGATACTTCGCTTTGGTTAAACCAATACAATATGAAATCGAACGACTAACGATGTACATATAATTCCCCTTACGATGTGATTTTTTCAGCGTCATACAAATAATAGATCTATATTAGAAATTGTATGTCTCTTAATTCAAAATAAACATTTTAAAATTTTTCAATCTATGCACTCTGTAAAAACTGACGTTAGAAAAATGTTTTATTTGAAGACATGTTTATAGAACAGATAGTATAAGAGTGTCTTATTATTAGATACTATTTATGTCTTTTGCATGAAAATGTCTAGATTTAAGACACTTGTTTTAGTAGTGTACCAATTAATACAATTAAGCGTAGTTAATCTCATTAAGTATGACTATAGTATACTTATTTTCACTTATAATACAATAAATTTAAAATACGAAAATACAATTTCGTATAATCATTGTTCACAAACATTTGAAATTAAACTTTTAATTTAGTTTGATTTTTCTGATAAATACAATTACACCATCAATTTATCAATTAAAATATATATATTTTACAGCGCATATATTTTCGAACAAAATTTTTTTCAAATAAATAACTTGTGTTCTATCGACATCATCGAATTCAAATGTTATGCCAATTGTAAAATACCATAACCCTTATATTAAGTAGTTTAAAAGACAACATTATAATACATAATCATAATAATAATAATAATAATAATAATAATTTATCATTAATATTGAGTTTCAATACAGCAACATATCTTATTCAGTGGCAAACAATAAACGTGCATTTATTTATCGATACAGATATAATTAGCATCAGTAATTAATCGAGCTGTCAACGCCCTAGAGACAAGTGATCTCCCAATGGTCCAGGAGGCCATTTCAAGTGCAAATCGTACATCGTTTCATGCATATGTACATATCTACAGGGGTTGCAACCTACATGATAACCAATGCACGGAACAGAAATGGTTCCTAAACGCAACTTAATACGTACATTCGCGACCAGTTTGTGATTTGTTATGCCACCGCGATGAGAAGGGGGTGCTATAACTTTGAGTCGACGGCCCAAGACGTTGTGTATTATCAGCAGCATAATTAAGCGGTAATTCCTGTTGCTATGATGAAGCACTCTCAAGAGCTTTGCATAGACTCGTCAAGATATTCAAAGTTTCATTAGCCACTAATCATACTCCGTCTTCCACACCAGAATATGTTTGTTATGGATAAAGCTTCGATACTATTTTTGATGGGCATGTTATGAATTTCGTATGCGGTTTTGTTGTTAAAACACTTTTAATTATACTTAGATCCAAGTATTCGACATATTGTTTAATATATATAGTTATTATAAAACAAAATTTTTCATCAATTTCAAATATTTTAGTAGAAATGATATAGTTGAACTGAAGAAATTATTTTGTCAATCGTATTTTGTCAATTTGTCTGTGAAGTATATGAGTTCAATAAAATATTTGTAAGCATTTACACTTTTACTGAAATTGATATGCTTTTATAAAATTAGAGTATTGATTCAAAATTAAAAAACATCAACAATATGATCGAAGTTGAATCATATTTGGTTATTGATATAACAAAACTCTTTGTTGAATGAAACGAAATTTGTTTGTCTCCACAAAATATTTCTGTGCGTGCAGATGCATAATTAAATATTGGTATTTATACACTGAAAAAAAAAATAACCGTAGGATATATGGTATGCTCCCTAATGCACATTTTTTAATATGATATATTAATTGATATTCTATGAATAATAATGTCTATTATATATATAATAATAATATTCATTATGAATGAAATTATATCCTACAATCGTTACAAAATATAGTAAATTTTACTCCAATATTTTTTTCAGTCTATGATAAAACATTACATTCTGACTTGACATATAAGAAGTTCAAGAGGTATTAATATTGGACCAATCTTTGTATTATTGGAAGAAGTAATTGATTTTGTATAAAATGACTATAAATTAAATTCTATTAATATTTCAATTTCGATTTTAAATATAAAATCAAACAAATACACGTATATAGTTAATATATAAAATTCCAAACAAAAAACGCCCGAACGGAATGAAACTTTTACGAGTAATAGTGCGTGATACCCACTACAGATGCAGTTTTTCTGTTGGTTATTGTACGCTTAAAAATGACGTAAAAATTCGTCACAAACTACGAAAATGTGTAATATTGATTAAAATCCCGACCATTAATTAATTTTACGAATATATATTATCTTTTATTCGTCAAAAATATACATTAATATACATGTAAATGCAATTAATCGCGAAAATTCGGAAAACAGTTTGATCCCCCGACATATAATCTTGAAATCATAATATATATTCAATGGCAAATGATATTCCACGGCACATCATTTTAAAATGATTGCCTGCAAATTTAATACTCCAAAATGCCTACAAATTGTTGCCCGAAATGCAAGACTTGCCGGATAATATACATTATATTCCAGCCGACATAAAATATTGCGTCTAAAGTTAGAATTCCATTTACAATAAAGTCTGCTGAAGTGACAAAAATTAATTCCAACGAGCGGCGCAGTCCTTTAATTGTGTTTCGTATGAATTATATCTTGCACGATCTCCTGAGAAACTTACGCCCAGAAAATCCTGCATATACGCACGAGACAATTTCAAAACTGCTGTCCCCGCGACGACGCAAACAAGACGCGAATTAAGTAGGCGCGCTAAAAAACAGAATACGGTGCGTAACAGAGATGTCAAAGTTGAAACGCAAAGCAAGCACACGTACGCGTTTCACGGTGAAACACGAAATTAATTGTGCCACGTGAGCGCGACGCGACGAAGAGGTGCGCGAAAAACGAGAGGAAGAGCCCTTTTTAAAAAAGTCCGCTATATTAAGCGAAGACACAGGAAGTGAGTCACGGCGACGAGAGGAGAGTGAATTTTCATCTCTTTGTTTCTTTCCACTTCTTTAAACAAAGCCGCCATTTTTCGGCATAAAACTCAGCATTCGAGTCCGAAGCACTTGCGCAAATAATGCAGCCACAATAACGTCCGATCGATCCCTATGAAAACCCGAATTAAAAACTAGCGACAATTTTCGTTCACTTTTTGAGCGCTTTCCTTTAGTTGGCTTTATCGTCCGTTTCCTTTTCACCGCGTTTTTCGAGTTCATGCCGTTCCCTTCTAGTCTATTCTCAAGCTACAACAAACGGTGCGATCGGGCGTAATTATTAATCGGATGTTGATTTTTAATCAACAAAAGCTGCGATGCCAATTATCGCAATCTTCCAAATGTACGGTTTACGCTGCCAATTAATTTATCGACTCAAATAATTGAAATGTGAATAAATGCCATTCATTTTTAATGCCGTAGTTACGTATTACTGACGGAACGATGCCATTTCGGCGGTTAAGTATTGTAAATATTTGGTTCGATTGCAACGCAAAATTATTCGTTCCGTACGGATCAATACAAACTCGACTATTTAGTATATAGTAGCGAATAATTACAAAGAAATTAGACTATTTAATGTTGCGCCGTAAATAGAATTTTGCGGTATAAAGACAGAAAATAACGTAGTTAAATATTCCGTAGTGCAAATAAATACAATCCAAATATGTCGAACAAACATTTTGCAAGTATAAATTTACTGATATAAACTGCGATAGATATAATTTTCGTGTAATATGCTGTACTAAAAAAAAGGTTATTATTAAGCGCAACGGTAAATTAAACATTGATATTTTAATTCTTGCTATTGTGACACGAAATGCTATAAAATTTATAATTAATGTATTATTCGAACGTCAATTTTCACGCTCATTATATAAATAACTAAGTTGTATTATAAATCAATTATCGTAAAGGGAAAAAATAAAAAGAAATAATTTTCTCGATAAATACGTTCATTATACTTTTATAAACATATCGGTCACCTGGTTACATAATATTAAAAAAATATTATTATAATTTTAGTCGTATAACTTTACTTACAATTAAATTTCAATTTCAGGTATATCAGTCATACAAATAAACAATATTTTAATTTCTTTATATTCGAAATATATTATCTAATATAGATTCTGCGTTCATTTAAATAAATTATTTTAAAATTTACCTTTATAATTCATACGTTTGCTCATATAGTGTAATTTAATATTCATGGTTTATTATTTTATATATGACCGTAACGCAGCCGAAACCAAATGTTAAGTTATAACTTACAATTAGAATTTAATCTCTCATATTTCATTTCATTAATATAAGTACAATAATTATTTTCAGAATAGATTAATTTACAGTGAATTAAAATTCAGACTCTTTTATTGATATTAGACGAAAAGAAATGAATCATTTTATATACGTTTAAATACATCATATAGAAAATTTAATTTAACTTAATGAAAATTTAAAAATAAACTTAGTCAAGTTTACGATTGAATTCTAACTGTAAATAACAAATATATTTAATTTATCATGCGAAATAATATAATTTAAACAGCGTAATAAAATTTTAATTAAATTATATTTAATTTGAACAGATATTTGATAAATTATTGTACAC
>JABFQC010000378.1:0-28683 GCA_022817085.1 Psilanteris sp. ZL-2020
CCACAGAAATATTTAGTAGATAAAAACAAATTTTGTTTCATGCAACAAAACAGTTTTGTTGTTATTTAACGAAAAAATAGTTTTGTTAGATCAACAAAATGATTCAAATTCCATCATTTTGTCATATTGTTGATGTTTTTAATTTGAATCAACACACTAATTTTGTAAAAGCATATTAAACGTATCAGTAAAAGTGTAAATATTTGCAAAATATTTTATTGAAGTCATATATTTCAAAGAAAAATTCACAAAATACGCTTAACAAAATAATTTCTTTAATTCAACTATATCATTTTTATGCGTGTAATATAATAACAAATAAAGGTTAGTTAATATAATAAGAAATTTAACAGCAAGATTGTAATTTTATAATTTAAAGGATATTTATAATTCAAAATTAATTTTCATATTAAGTAATTAAATTTCGGCGTATAAATACATTAATAATAATATGATATACAACGCTACTTTCGATATATGCTTTAATATAATTATTAAAATGTATGAAATTTCATGGCAGTTTCTAATTTTACATTCTACGAAACTATGTTATAACATATATATATATTATACAAAGTTTCTTTATGTTTACATGTATATCAATTGCTCGATATATGGTAAAGGCAAAGAAATAAACTAAATATACTTAGCTTTATAGATAAAAATTAGTTCGTGGTTAAAGTAAGGTTTTATTAAACTGTGATATTATTTATGAAAGTTTAAACAACGAAATGAAACTTTGCATAAACGACAAGAAGTAATAGTAAAAGCTCATATGCGCAAACCGTATTATGTAAGTATATATAGTGTACAATTAAAGTTGATAATTTATAATAGTTATAAATATAATTTTAATTCAGAATACGTTTTTATCATCGTTATACATCTTAAGCTTAAACAAATTGTTTCCAAGAGTTTCATATTTTTTATAACATCTAATAATATGCCCTATTTCTTAGATTAATTATTACAATTAAAATATATTATCAGTAATATACGTTTTAAAATGAAAAAACTTAGACAAATGATTAGTGGATTAAAAATTTAAAATTTATTCACAAAATGTATATAAATCCGTTTCATTATTTGCCAAAGCAATTGCAAAATACTCTCGTATATACTTTTCATTGTTTTCAAAACTGCATATTTCGTTTTAGATTATTAAATATAACAAAGTGTAATCATATTTTTAAATACTATTTAACCCCAAGCTTGTCTGTGTTCAATTTTCAACGTACGATTTGCTATACACTGAGAAAAAAATGTTTAACAATTTACTACATAATATATCAAAACTGGACGATACGTGAAAATACAAGCAAAATTACTATATAATGTAGTAAAATTGGCAATGCACATAATAATATATTCAAGTTTATGTAGAAAATTTTAATATATAATGTAGTAATTTTTTTTGTGTTTTCACGTATCGTCCACTTTTGATATATTATATAGTAAATTGTTAAATATTTGTTTTCTCAGTGTAGAAGGTGATTGGCGCGAGCTACGAATCGGGCTATTAACTAGTAAACGATGTGAGCATCACATGCGTTTCGTCGGGGAAACGATTAATATACGCCTGGTTTCGCAAAAGCCGTCGCGCTACGTACCGGAAGTCGTGGACCTCGGCTCGTTTCTTTGCCTCGGCCCTGTCTCATCCATCACGGTTTATTCCGACCGCTCGTCAAACAAGATCGCAGAATTAGATAAACCGGCAATTGAATTGATTCTCGCGAGTCACCGCTAGCGCCGATAAGTGCAACGCCGCGGTCTCGTTTAACGACCTCTTCGCTTTCTGCGCGCCGCCTTTTTTCGAGCTTGTTTTCGTCCAAAAGCATCGCGTCATGTTGCCAATTCTCGAGGCGACGATATGACCGGCCGGACTCCACCCATCGTCACTCGTGTGACTCTTCTTGTATAAGTAATCAGCGCGGCGTATTATATTCTTAAAATAAACGACGAAATATGCAAATACGCGGCACTGTATATTTTGTCCAGATTATCATATTGTGCAATCATTGCGACGTGAATGTAATTAACTAGCGGATTCATTTTGTGATTACCCGAACATTTATTTGAAAGCATAATGACGGAGCCCGGCGCCGATGTCATTAACGTAATTTTAATTGCCATTTTTCGGCTCACGAGGCGCCGATTTTTTTAATCACGTCACAAAAATTTCATTATTTCGTCATTTTTTCATCGCAGACCGGGTTCCGACTTTTACAATACGGCTATTAATAATTGCACAAAAATGATGTTGCAAAATTAACTTCGACTTAATATAGCGGATGCAAATTAATTTGTCAAGTCGTCGTTTGACTTAGTTTTTTCTAGACAGACTTTTTTTAATACCTATTCTATGAATAAATTTTGTATTGCTAATAATTATAATAATATTCAATATGAAAAATGTATCGTCATAAAGAAGAAAAAAATGACTTTATTTTGAAAAACATACACATTAAGATAATTTCATAATAGAAATTTATTAATTAAATGAAAATGAAAATTGTATAGGTTAGTTTAAATCTTGTATAATTAGCGTTCATCCTTCATAGACTTTTTTGTATAAAACCTAATATTTTATTAAGAATAATATTATATATACTTACTGTACACTTATTAGATAGTAGTGACTTATAATATTAATGATAAATAAATAATAAAAAACCGTTAAAACGTAATGTTTCAATAAAATAATTTGTAAAGTAAATTATGACAAATAGATATAGCGATAAAAAACGACGTTTCTTGTTTGGCATAATGGCAATTATATTAAGTTGATCTGTATTTAAATTTGTAATATTAGTCAATAACCGCATGCATGAATATTAAAATGATTATTTTTCATAATTAATTTTATTGAATAAATATATGTCTTTAAATTTAATGGAGTTAATGAAATATCGATAACGTTTTAAATTATATAGGTGATACATTTGATTAGGGACTTCATTAGGTAAATGTGATAGATACACGTTGCATCCGAGTAACGATGTAGAGATAAATCACAAAAAGTGTCAATTATAAGGTTCAAGCCTAAAACTTACGAGACACTTGATTAGCATTGTTGGACTATCAGGTTCGACAATTCATATCGATTAGAAGCGGAAACTTCACGATGCAGCAACTGAGAGGAACATGATATGATGATTCATAAGACGCGCACTCGTTTTTGGTGTCGAATGCAATAACCTGATATTTTGATGACCCTTAATTGAGAATAATTAGTGGATGTAATTCTTTGACGTATGAGATAAACCTTATATCTCACCAATTAGTCAATAAATTTAAGATTTATTTATTAATTGTAAAAATTTAAATTGTATTATTTTTATTTAACTGTTTGTTACATATTTATACATTAGATATTAGAGTTATGTAAAATAAATATTGCGGTTAGCAAGATTTGTTCATAAACTTCATGTATATAAAAAACTTTTCAAAACATATATTGTTTTATCATACGCAGCGTTGTTAATTAAAATAAAAATTGTTACATTCTATTGATAGATCTAATCTAATTTAATTAATATATTATTATAATTACAATAATGAAAGGAATTTGTAAATTAACGGCTACTGTAATATATAAACTACTTAATTATATAAAAATAAAGTATTATAGAAAGGTTTTTATCAAATATATTACACAATTTATGTACGTAAGAAAAATGTCTAAAATTGTTGAAAATTCTACATGAAATTTGCAAAAATGATCGTAAATAAAATACTTTATCACGCGAATAAATTATCAGACGTATATTAAGACGAAAAAGCATTTTTTTGTAAATATCTACAACAATAAAAAGAACGTATTTTCGGATTAGCGTTTATTTACTATGAAAAAATACGGCGACCAAAGTGGATAAAAATTAATCAGACAATAATTACCTTGAGTCATTTTTTTCATAAGCATGATCTATGACCGAAACATGCAAATGGGAAACAGACGAAGCCGTAATCTGTCTATTACTGTTTTGAAAACCATACATCCAATCTTTAACGAAGCCGCCTTCCCGGTTGGTCCGACCGAACCTTTTTTTTGTTGAGAGGGCGGTTTCTTTAGTAACAAAATGCGCGTGCCGTTTTTATGTGTCCTGCTGCTTCATTCATGCATATTTTTCGACTATTTACGAGTCTTCGAACATGCGTTTGACTATTTCACCATAATCGTCATTAAATTTGAATCCTACTTTTTGCGTGGTTTTTTCGACCGAATTCAGCGAAGGCATAACTTTTATCGTAAAGTTTTTGAGCTTATGTAACAACTTCAAAAGCACGTTAAACCCGGTCCGAATTAAACGATTGACAAACGGAAATAAGCGTGAAAAAACAAGCATCAGGTCGTTTTAAAATTCATTTTATTAGTCATAATAAAATAACATGTAAAAGTGCGAGACGGCAAATTCAACAAATTTGTATACACGTGACAAGTCTTGAGAGACGCGAAGTTGCGTTCGGAAGTTCAAGTTTCTCCCGAAAAATAAGCGGTTGCCTTTGGTAAATCCAAAACCACCGGTTCTTGAGGCTGAGTTACACAAAGCTTCACGTTTCGTTTAGTTTCCAAACCGAACAAGTCACACTAGATTATCATCTCTTTTGGTTTCGGCGACAATACCAATTTTTCCGTCCATGGGAATCCTGAACTGAGAAAGTATATTTTATCTTATTTTATATCCTTAATGTTACGATTATATGTAATTATGTTAAAATATGTTTGTTCGGTTAATCCATTAAGCAATGATCAATGGAAGTAATGCAAAATAATATGCCATAACTAAAAGTCTTATAGCTTCAAATTCCTCGTTAAATTAAGTTGAAAACGACAAATCAAAAAGAACACAAAATTGACCATTGCTTGAAGTGAGAGAGTCATAATAAAAAATGAAAAAAAAAAAAAAAATAAATAATAGCGGTTAATGGAACGAATGTAATAAATAATGGATTAGTGAGAAAGTTGTAGTGCAGCGTCTTCCCGATACACGTCACTTCACCGTGCATTGTCCGGTATATACCATGTGCGAGATACTTGAAAAACAAATGTTCATCCTCTAAACTAAGTCACCGAAAACTCGTCCGATGTCGTGAAGCTCTTCAAGTATAACCCCAAATATATAACCATCGCCGTGCTACTTAAAACTTTGCAATCCTCGAAGTCGCGCAACGGACTCGTATCATAAATTCCAACTTGTTTCGTGGTATTGGATTCATGCAAACATTATAGTAACGAAGAAATGTTAGACGTCAAATTTGAGAATTTGGTAGGATAAATGCGTGAAATGTAAATGAAAAGACGAATCAAAATCATCAAACGCTCGCATATATAGATAAAAAATAAATAATTTACACTACGAGTATAGACTTATGTTATTCCTCGTGTCGTGATTAAAAAGTGAGTAATTCAATTATACACGTCGACACGCAGTCACGAAAAAAAAATACTCCCAATTAGAAGTCTAAAGTCTTCATTATTATACCGCGCGCATCTTAAACGCGTCTTGTACTTCATGAAAGAAGACGCGCTGTTGGCGATGTGCCATTTTTACGATTTCCTTTGTTAAGAGCGATTCTTTTTGTCGAGCGCTTTTGTATGTCGAAGTGATGCTCCCATGGTTGTAAAAACGGTTCGTGAAAATGTGCTATCATTCGCGAAGTACAAACCTTGCTCTGCATGACATCCCAGCGTGAGACTGCTTTGGTGAATTGAGCGTCCTTGGCGTTGAAAGATGAGGTTGGGGGTTGGGGTCCTGATTTGAAAAAGGGGCAACGAAGCATCGTAGAGAAATGGGACGGGGCTCAATGTTATGACGGGACATTTCATGGCTCGGAAGATATGGGACCGATAGTCCATGAGATATTGCTCTTTCTCTCCCTCTCTCTCTCTCTATCTTTCGTTCTTTCTTTCTTTCTTTCTCTCTCTCTCTCTCTCTCTCAAACTCTCGATTATTAGTAACGTCAGACACTCGGTTGACACAGAATAACTACATTTTATCGGGCTTCTGCTGCTTCGTCGATTTCTATATTAAAAATTATGATGAAATTAGTCGTATTCCTCCTTCTTGAGAACCCAAGAATAAAAAAAAAGAAAAAAAAAGAAAAAAAGAAAAAGAAAACAAGAAAAAAAGAATAACATAAAGCCTCTCGTTTTGTGTCGGTGGAGAAGGTGAATAAAAAGATTGATTGTAGTTATAAAAAACGAACGTATAAACGAACTTACGTTTGCATAACCGAAACTATGAGTTAAGGTTTGTTTACATTTTTTGAAGGAGGTCCATCTTCGGAACAGGTGTGACGTCCATGATGGTAGGCATAACGTAGCGCAATGTTGGGAGCGGCAGAGACAAGAGCAAGGTTTGAGCGAGGAAGCTAAACAGAATCTCGATCGTACCGTAAGTAGCAATGATCATGCAGCCGATAGCGAGAAACAGCGCAAAACTTATAATGTGACGGTGATTGGTGAGAGGGCAGGTTTATGGATAGAATCAATTGCAGTGGCCTTGTTTTTACTCACAAAAGCATCGTTTATTTTTCATTTCGGTCTCTTCAAAATGAAATTTTATAATTCTTCGTAATAATAATACTCTAATTCCAATGATTAATATTATTCAATAATTAATAATTAATAATAGTAAGATACTAGAGATTTGAAAGAGCGGTCGTGTGATATGGAACGTCGGTCGAGTTGAAATTGCAAACGTCGAATGGTCCGGTGCGATAATCGAATCGCGGGCCCGCACTCGCGGGACGGTCGATCGAACGAGGAACGTAAAATAAGATCGGTCGATCGCGGTCGACGTTTGGAACTTCACCGAAAGACGTTGGCGGGCCTCGCGAGGAACAAGACGACGATCCAACCGGACAGTCAGAGCGCCCCCTCGAACTGCTCCTCCATTCAACTTGTTTATTGTTGTCCTCTTTATACAATATCATATATCGCTTCGGTATATTTATTCATTTATTTATATATATATATATATATTTATCTATGTATATTTATATATGTATAACTATGTACAGGTAAGCGATCGTTCGTAATCGGTATCATGACGTGCCGGGGTGGCACGGGGAGATGTCGGCCTAGAGACTATGTACAGGCTGCGGGGACGATGGTGAGGGAGTCTGTGCGGAACCCGGGGCGGCAGAATTGTGGGACAAGCCGTAGGAATTGTTCTGCCGGAGCTGGTGAGGGTGGTGATGGTGTTGCTGTGAGTGGGGGGATAGACTGTGCAGATGATTCTGTTGGTGGATGAGGTTGAGGTTCAAGGGGTATGATAATGGGGAGCCCAGGGCCGTGGCATCGTTATTGCAGGCACCGGCTCCGGGCCCCACCGGGCTCAGTGCATGCTCATCCCCGCGTGCGGATGATGATGCGCCGACACGGACGTTGCGTGATGGTGCGGATGGTGCATTAGAGGCGGGAGATGCGGGTGGTGGGGATGGTGTGGGGTCAGAGGCGGCGGGGTCATCTGCATTGGAGTCATGGGTGTTGTCGGTTGGTGCGAGAGGTTGTTGGTGTTGTTGGTCTGGGAGTTGGTGTTGGTGTCTTGCGCCGGCACCACCTGCGACGCCGCCGGGGCCGGTGGTACCGAGCTGGAAGTGGGGCTCTGCTGGCTCCCGTTGTCCTCGCTGTCGGAGCATGACTCTGCCGACGAGCTCCCCGCTCCCCCCTTGCCCTTGCTGCCGCCGCTGCTGCTGCTGCTGTGGGTCTTCACGTGCTTCGCGAGATGGTCGCTGCGCATGAACCGCTTGTTGCAGACCGGACAGGCGAATCTCTTTTCTCCGGTGTGGGTTCGAAGGTGCCGCTGCAACTCATCCGAACGTGTGAACCGCTTGCCACAGAAAAGCCAGTTGCAAACAAACGGTCGCTCACCAGTGTGCCACCGCAGGTGGGCCTTCAGATGCGAAGTCTTCCCGTAGACCTTTCCGCAGCCGGGTATATGGCAGCTATGGATGTTCTTCTTCCGCAGGTGGACGCCGGCGGGACCCAGTCGCTCGGCTTCCTGGCAGTTGGGGCAGTCGCAGGTGGCTCGTCCGGTGTAGCGTCGTTGGGACCGCGGTGAGGGGGCCTGGTTCACGCCGGTGCCACTCGCGCTCGAACCCTGGGGACTGGCTCCTCCGCTCGTGGCGCCGTGGTGGTGCAGTCCGAAGCTGGGTGGTCCTCCGGGCAGCATCGACTTGTAAGTATCTTGCAGAAGGTTGTGTCCGGCCGTGGTGGCGGACGTGAGCAAGTGGTTGCCGGCCAGAGCGAGACTAGTGGAGTAATCGGCCGAATAGTTGGCCATCTGGGCCGCGTGCACACCCACGCCCACGGTACTGCTCACGTCGAGCCATCCGCCGGTCGCGGCGCCGTGCATGTCCCACCAGTCGTTGCTGGCCTTGATGCCGCCGTGGGTGGCCCCGGGCATCGCGTTGAAGGGCCACGACTCGTACGGATGCCGGCCGTAGACCGAACCCAGGGTGGCGCCTTCGACCTTGCCCAGGATGCTGCTCTGGTGGTGGTGGTGGGGCTCGGTCGCGGGTTGAACGCTCGCCGTGCCGGGGAAATACAGGTCGCTTCCGTACTGTGGAGCCGTCGAAGCGCAGGACGTCACCGGTGCCCTGGCGTAGCCACCGGTGGTGCTCCCCGCGCTGCTGGTTGCGGCCGGTCTCTGAGTTACACCTGTGGTTGTGCATCCGGTACCACTTCCGGCTGTGTGCTGCGGTGAGCTGCCGCTGCTCTGCGGGCTCTTTTTCCAGGGATGGAACCCTTTGCCAACCGCCGCGTCGGCTAATGGCGGCGGACTCTTGCTGCTTAACTTGTTACATTGCGCCGCCAACATCGCCAATGGTGTTCCCCGCAATCCCGGGTGGTCCTGAACAAGAACAGATTGCTTTTGTTAGTAAGTCAGTTTAAATGGTACGACAAAATATTTGGAAATTTAATTGTTTTTACGGTATCCCGGGATGGTTGTACGTACGTTAATTATCGATTCGCGATACTACTGCTCGAATTTTATAATACGCTTTTTAAAGTTGGTTTTTGTTAAGTAGCCATTACGACAAAAAGATCATAGTTTCTCTTCGCATAATTTTTTGCCATAGTCAAGCCATATTAATGCAGTCGGTGAGCGCCGTTCATTTCCAAAAGTAGCACAGCTTTACATTAGAACCTGTTCGGAAGGTAGGTGGGCATCTGTAATTATATCTAAATCGTTCGGAAAAAAGAGCCGACGCGTTCTCAGGATTTTGTAAAAAGTTGGACGCGCCGTCAGTATATAATGACACTAAATTGGCGCCCGATTTCAGTTGAAAATTAAGCGGATTTGTCAAGCAATAATCAATTGTAACAGCTTTTCTCAAGAAAGCTAACGTAATTTTTGGTCAAATTTAACATTATTTGTCTAATTCCTATGTAATTCGTATAATTATTAAACATCCAATAAATTCATTTCAAGGAACAACTCCCATCAAATAACGTAAGTACAAAAACAAATTTCATTGTCTTATATAAATATACGCTTATCGGTGGTGACCTTAATTTTGTCTCCGTTCAAAATCTTCAACCATCATGAATGCAAAAAATTCAATCAAGACTGAATCATTGACAGAATGCGTTTTCATAATTTCGCGTGGATTATACAAATCGATATTGTCTAATTTCACCGCAGTCGATTAACCCTCGGGATAATCAGAGGCGACTTTAGTGTCATGCAAATACACAAGGTCCACGAAAACGTGCGTAGCTGCGAGCGAAAAAAACTGCAGGAAAGAAAGGACGAGAGGCGAAGGTCGGCGGGACAAAGAGCGTGAAGTGAAATGGCAAATGGAAGCAGCGGATTCGGACATAAAGGTAAAGGCAAAGGGTCCGCGGAAGCAGCAGGAAATTAAAGTCTGGCGGTCCGCGGCCATTAGCAGCCGGCGCCATCGAGGCGACACGCCCCCACCGCGATCCACCGTCGCACCAACACCGAGGAACGACAAGAAATATACGCGCACACCCTTGAAATAAACGGGTTACGTCGCGCACACTAGAGTCGCGGTAATGTTGATCGAAGGGTGAAATGCAAAGATGAACTCAATATTCCTCAATGACGATTCTCGTATCTTACATAATCCGAGCGAATTTCGCGATTGCTAATTTCAGCGTCGCCGAAATGATTTCGTTTAAATATCGCAGGCGCGTGGTACAGAATAATAAACTTTTGGCTTATATATATATGGGAAGGTTCTATTTTCTTGAGCAAAGTGTATGTTAATTGAGCGAAATGTTTTAAAAATCGATATTTTGTTTTTCCTTTTTGTTGTCTTTTTTTTTTTGTCATTCACGTACTATTAATTCGTGAATAATTTTGAGTGGCGTGTTTTTGTATTTATATAGTAATGATTGACAATATAAATGGCGCGTTTTGTCATTAACTTTTAAAGACAATTTTAAATCACGGTCTAAACTCGAAAATCGATTTCTCCGCTCGTAAATTCTTTAGAGAAACGTATTTGGATAGTCAGAAACTTAGCCGTTAACCATTGGACATGTCTTCCGATATTTCCTTTTACAACGATCAAGAAAGAAAAGTAACATTCACCCTCTTGATATGGATAGAAAAGGTGGGGTTTTGCGAGAGAGCGTATCTCGGCTGCTGTACGAGCCACGCCCTCTTCAAGCTCGCTTTACCGTACGTTATAGGTAGCGTAGGTATTGATCCACTAAAACAATACGATGTGCACTTTGGAAACAACGACATTCCTCAATTGGTTCCGAATTTCAAAACCACTTTTATATCAGACCACGACAAAATTCATTCAAAGCGTCGAGTCTACGTGATTTTACAGCTGACCAAACTGTTTATATATATATTTATATCCTTATAATTTTAATTTTGAACCCCAATTTGTAAGCAGTTTTATCCAATCTAATCGAATTTCGTCGGTTAGAATTAATATAATCTCAACTTTCCTGTAATACCATATTAAATCAAAGATAACCCAAATTCAATTTTTCATAAACAAAAACAAATACGTTTGGTTAACCTAATCACTTTCAAATCCAATTATTTTATCCTCTTATCAAATAATATCTGAAAACAAAAAAATAAATAAAATAAAATTTGTTCCATTTCCTGCGCTACCGATATAGAAGACCGATTTGTATAAAACGCGTTTCACGCGCGTTCGAATTAAACAAATATTGATCGATGCCGAAAAAATGTTGCAACTCGTAATCCCGATTTGAATACGAATACGATCAACTGTCAAAGTGAAAACAATATTCTTTGTATTTCTTGTTTGCGTCGGCGCGGTTGAAAGACGCGATGCAGTGGAATGGGACCAGCTTAGGGCCTTTGTTTTAGCCGCGTGACGTCACGCCCATCGCATATCGTGCCAGGACTAATAACGCCCGGGGCTATTTTGCGCATAAATTATAATCAGCGAGTTTGGCCAGCGTTCGCATCTTTTCGCGTCAGCCACCTTCCGAGAAATTAACGGATCCTTTTTCGGGCCTCGCGGGATGCACGACTTCGAACAAGGCAAATGAAAACGGACAACGCGCGGCTACCGAGTTGCCGATCGACTCGGCGTGTGAATTGCGCAAAAAGTTCGTAACAAACGTACGCAATAACGGAAACGTTCGAGTCAAAGTACTCATTAAACTGTTATTGATTGCAAAAGTAATTGCCGTTTGTTTGACGTTTGTACAATTGCCAATTAATGTGATTATACAAATCAATTTATTGTAATGAATGTCGGTTAGAAATGGCAGCTGTAAGATTTGTCGATTTATAGGTACGGTAATAATTAGTTACAATGACGATGATTTAATAGCCGCAGCGTCGATGTTAATACATTTTTTTCGCCATTCTTATTAGCCGATAATTGCTTTTAACGTCATTTTTATTATTCGCGGGTCGTTTTTTTGGTTTCAGCCGAAGTTCAGCGCGTGCGTTTCGAACAGCCGTTTGACAAGCTTGTCGATTTTTGCGGTTATTAAAATCGAACAAACAAGGCTAATGAGAGCGTTCGCTCTGACGGCTGATTGGTCAAGTCCCCGGCGCTTTAAATGTTCTGTTTATCGTGACGTTGGATTTACGTTCAATTAGACGGTTAAATGCAGCTCGGTGTTGTTTATTTGTTGGAACAATATATTTTACGTTAATAATTCGAATCACGTGCTTTAGGTGAATGAATTTAGCGATTAAATGGAAGCAGCTGCGTTTTAGTGCAGGCGTTGCTGCACTTTGGATGAATGAATGAGGAACAGACCGAAATTCTGACAGTGACAGGGTGCGAATACGATCAACGAAAAGGGTGACCATCCACCAAAACGCACGGTTCACCACAGCTGACGTCTTGCGGCATCATTATTCACACTTTTCGGTTTCAAATTGGTCGACGATTTCGACACATTTACAGTCGGGTTTCGGGCATCGATTTGGTCGTCTCTATATAGATATAACACGATCATCGAAACGTATAAATATATATATATATATACATTTGTAAGGAAATACTTGCACTCGAATATTTTCTTACATTCAATGCCACCGTTCAGATGATCAACATGATTTTTATACAATAATAATAATAATAATGATATACAGTAATAATATATTCTATAAAAACTACTCTCTTATTTGCCTATAATTATAAATTATAAAATTCATTTAATTCGTTAATGCAGACAAAATCGTGTAGATAAATACATAATTGGCACAGATTTATGTTCAACGTATGTGCAATACAGATATGTATAAATTTGCCAAGTACAGTTACGCGGAGCTAATAAAGAACAGCTACACGAATTTAGCAATTACGCCAACAACCAATAGGCATCAATGATACACATTTAGCAACTTTTAATTGAAATTCTCGTTTGGTGTTTCTCGCATTAGCACGTTCATAGAGCCCGGAGGTCGACGCAACTTCAGGGCAGTTATTAAGCTTTGACGTTTCAATCTGGCTGCCAAAGCGCGCCGTCCCGTACCGCTGCGACTTCTTTGCCGATTTTTTTCATCGTCGCGGGTCATTTTTCACACCAATTATTTGTTTATCGCGCGCCACATGCAAACATAATTGCGGGCATAAAATTCTCACAAGGCACGCACGCGCAACCGCAATTGTTCGTTTTAGAAGCGCGATTTGTGTTTCGATTAAGAAACAAAGTAACGAATCACACGTACACCCACATACAAATGTATATGTATGTATATTTGTGCTTCAGATTTGACGAAATTCGATTCCAAGTTCGAAGGGTCAATTAAAATTGAAGGACACGGGAATAAAAAATTGATGGACCGAGGGTGAGTATGATACCCGCGAGATGTTGAAGGTGAAGATTCAGAAGACGAGATTAATAATTTTATTCATGAGCGACCCTCGGGCTAAACCACCGCGCCGTCGAATACGGCTGTTCGAGTAGTTCCCACAAAAGTACAGCTACCTGTTATCCTCCTAGTCTAAATTATGTTTTTTAATTAAATCCATAGTGCGAGAGCACGATGCCTTGATTTTTTCGCGGAGGAGCGGTATAAGAAGAATATTATAGGAGGACCACTGGCGACCATGTACGGGGTGTGCACGAAATTTGCTATGTTTTTTTTTCTGTTCTTGAAGCGCCGATTCGAAATACGCGTGAGAAATAAATTGCAACATTTGGGAAACTTATTGAATCGCTCAACAGCGCGTGCAAAGGTAATTTTCAATTGCGTTTTGTGTTCATATACAACGTTTCCTCGTGTATATATTGTATAAGTATCCCTTTAATTGGAGTTCAAATCCTGAAACTATATAAAAATGAAAGACAAATTGTAATTGGTAAAAATTGAGTTTGAACGTTTGTCCAACTGGAAAATCGATTCAGATGATGTAATCTGCTTTAATTTGTACTGCGCGTATCAAATTTAATCTTATCGCGTTGAGTTATCATTTAACCAGATATCGTTTGAATTTTATGTAAATTTATACACAAACACAATTAAAAAACAATTGAATTTTAATTTAATTGATTTTTCGAAAATTACCTAAATCATCGAATAATTACCATCACGTGAGTAAACAATATTATAAAATAGTTTAAAAAATATCAGGTCGAGATTTGAATCAGTAATTACGGTGCACCCAGTATACATATACGAAGAACGAACGAACCTCCGGGCAACAAAACAGGGAGCTTTTTCATCATCATCGCCATCATTATAATCATCATCAAGTTTATCGTTTGTCGTCGTCCTATTTCGGCCGGTTCGCCTCGGGGTTGTAAAATTGCCGGACCTAATTATTTCCGGGTAAAACTTGGACGAAAGGCTTCTACGATCGACCTTGAATCCGTAATTCTGCGTGCTCTAGTCGTGCGGAAAATGTCTAAAAATTAAAAGCCCGGAACAGGGGCAAAAAAGTGCTCGGCCAAGAGACAAGACTGCCAATTCATTAGCACTCGTAAATCTGTCGCGCTGCAGGCGCTGAATATTAAACGGGCATTATTGCCAACTATAACTCCTGCCCAGTTAACGCCGTGCACCACCCCTCGCGACGCTTCCTTAACACTCCGAAGGACAGATTTTTTCATTTCACTCGTGCTTTATTCAAAATTGTTCAAACACTGTGCGTTTAAACGTAAGCACTCGATCCGCTTAAATGTTTAAATCGTATAATTATAACAATCATTGCTTTTTGCAAAAATCAACATATTTGTGTATATAACATAAAATTGACGCACAAACATTCTTGACTGCTTGACGTGAAATATGTATAATTGTATATATATTACTAATGAATTTTAACCAACATAAAATCAGTTTGACAAAGGTCTCCCGTTTGATCGAAACGTTACATTACAATAAATTGTAATTGAAAATTAAAGAAACTTGTAGTTTTATTATGTCTGTTAATTGGTCGAAAATTAAACTCGATATTTTGACATAAATTTTATACAGGCACAATGAATATTATTTTACATAAAATATACGTATAACTTAAATAAATTAATAAATAAATTCAAGCGCATGATGACAATTGAAAGTGATACATTTTTCGTTTGAACAAACAACTTTTGAATTTGTACAATTCAAAATTGTCCGTACTTGTACAGACTCGCGGACATTGAACTAATTAAATTAACTTATTAATTACTATGCAATTATTCATATAAATTGAACACTCGAAACCTTCGTTTACGCGTTTGCGTTTGCATACGAAAAAATGAATCCCAGAGGTTTTTTATAAACCGTCTAATAGATATCCTCGTGTAATTAACTTTCTAAACAAGTTTGATCACAAATTAGCATTAAAAGTCGATTTGAATGATCGTCAACGAGTTTCAGCATTAATCGGTACTAAACGTTATGACCATTTTAAAATGGCTCTATAAAGTTATTATTACTCCGGTTGATTAGAACCAATATTATCATAAAATTATGGCTCGCGCGAAAGGCCCGTGTCTTTGCGGGGTAATGTTTATTAATCGTAAAACAATTAAAGCCGGTGCGTACTTACGCCGATATATACGCGCAATCGGTTTTTACAAAAATGCCGCTTCTTTGTCGAGTATTACGTCTTCATTAAGGTAATAAGAGTGTAGTAAATCTTGCAAGAGCACGGGGCTTTTGTGGAGCAGTCACGCCGATGAGTTTCGCGGTACGGCAACCGCTTCTATTTGCATGAAGTAATTTAGTGGAACATAAAATTCTGCGTGCAATTAACGTCCAAGTGTCCGATCTATCGCTCAACCCTCGGCTCGGGATAACCGCTCGACATTTTATTGGTCGAAAATCAAAGTTCGTTCGATTTAGAAGGCTTTATTTCACGGAGAAAATGTGATATCAATTTGCCTACTCTGTCATTTGTTAATCGAAAAGTTTAATCAAGCACCGATCTTGCGAAAGTCCTTGTGTTCCGTCAATTTGTCTTATGGTTAATCATATAAGCAGTACAATTTTATGCTCAAATTAAATCGCACATTCCTTACGACTCAGCCTTTGTCCACATTCGTCGTGTTTGAATTCATCAAATTTGCATACATAAAGTAGTAACATTTATAAATTATTTACCATGTTTTTTCATTTCCATTCAACGCATTTGAACTTTCGCTACACGCACCGAAATGATATAGTTGAATCAAAGAAATTATTTTGTTAAGCGTGTTTTGTTAAGCGGATCATTAACATGACAAAATAATCGAAATTGAATAACATTTCGTTGATCCAACAATAACAACAAAACTATTTTGTCGAATGAAACAAAATTTGTTTGTTTCTAAAAAAATTGAAAAATTGCGTGTACATGCACAGAAATAATATAGTTGAATTAAAAAAATTATTTTGTTAAACGTATTTTGTCAATTTGTCTGTGAAGTATATGAGTTCAATAAAATATTTCGTAAACATTTACACTTTGATTAAAATGTTTAATATGCTTTTACAAAATTAGCGTGTGTATTGAAATAAAAAACATTAACAATATGACAAATGATCGAAGTTAAATAATATTTTGTTGATCTGACAAAACTATTTGTTAGTTAAATAACAACGAAACTATAGCTTAAATGGAACAAAATTTGTTTGATTCCACAAAATATTTCTGTGCGCGTATGTTCACCCGTCGTTTATATTTTCTATCAACCGCCACCTCGATTTCAAAGTGCTGAACATTTATTTTCAATTCGAATCGCCCGTTCGCGTCGAAAATGCCTCCCGCGAATCGCAAACAATTGAATCCACTAATCCCATTATTGAACTTCTGCGTTTATTATACCGCGACGTGAGGTGCACGGAACAACGCGAGCGAGTTATTTGAGAAAAATTTTGCCAGTCGGCGGAAAATTGGTTTGCTTATTTATTCAGCTCCTAAATAATGCATCGTGCGAACGATTAAGAAAATTTCAACGACATTAAGCGGAGCAGAAGTGGAGCAAAGGCGTAAAGTAGAGTATATCAGAAGCTGCGCATTAGCATATAGACGGGATGCCCCTCGGGCGATCAGTTATGGATCTGGTAGGCCGTCAGGGAGGGTTTGTATTTATTAACTATCGTGTACTTTTCGTTGCTGAAACGAACGATGTCCAGACTCTTTTTGTTTTGAATGCCGAGGACTTCATTGAATAGTCCGCCGAGGAGTGAAACGTCCCACGGTCCCGTAACGCCGATCAAAATATTCAATTTGTATTTTAATTGCCAGGAAACAGAATTTTATCAAACCGCGCGGTAATAGGTCCGCGTTTTTTCTTGAAAACACTTGCGGACTTTTTTCCTTTCTTCTCCTCTTTTTTTGGTCTTCCTTTTTGACCGTCATTCGCGTTCGTTCGGTCTCCCATTCATCCCCTTTGTGATTGTTCCGAAACAAAGACTCGCCGCGACTTATTTCACCGGCTTCCACAATCCGTCGTCTTTCGCATTCGCTCGCGGACGACGCGACGACGATCGGATTCTTTCTTTTTTTGTTCCACGACAACGCCAACCGATTTTACGACCGACGAAGCTGGATCGAGAACCAACTTGGCTTTTCGCGACTCGCTTTATCGGCGGTAATGGAGTTTAACGGTACTTAATCATTTCGCCGTGGAATATTTTTATTTCGTTAAATCCGAGTTTGTGAATTCGGATTCGTTCATGAATATTAAAGCTCTTAATTCCCTCCCGACCTTTACCGTTCAAGTTTGATCACTTTCCCGGCACTGGTTGGCTTCGCGAAATCGTTTCCAAGAATGCCCCGACGACGGCGACTTTTCGAATCAACAAATTCCGCGCGGCTCAAGTTTCGTGTCCGCGGCCCCAACCGTCACCTCCAAATCACTTCCTGACGAATCGGTCACGTTCGAAGTTGAATAATAATCAAAGTCGATTGATAACAACAGTTCCAAATTTTCGTCGATATCGAAAATAAAATCGGTTGCACTTCGCGTTGGAACTAGAGATTGCGCTGGAAATTTCACTAGCGCGTATAGTTTTCGAATGCGTTTTGATATTTTTGCGCGTTATTATCGCAATAGCACTGTGCAAACACCGGCGCGAAATTCACGTTTCCCGCAAGGCGCGATGACTTATATGATGGAGCAATAAAAAGCCGCCGATCTCGCAGAAAGAGTTCGGCTCGTCGCTTTTCAATCGCACCGGCCGATCCTAGTTGAAAAAAGAAAGACGCTCGGAAAGCTTGTTATGAAGCCGTTTGATCTCATAAAGTTAAGTGTCCTCGTTTCACAGATTTCCAAAAGTGTATTCACGTAAGCAACTCAAAGTGCACGTTCATTTCAAATATACGAATTACGCGGCGAATGATTATAGGTATTACGTGAATGCGGCGCCACGGTAAATGCACGGGGTGCCTAATAATGGTGCGAGATGAATCAGCTGCTTCGTATTACTTTTTACGCGAGCTTTGCGGATTACTCGCGAGCGTTCAAATTTCCTTACCGGCCCGCACCGGTTATTACAATAAACGCGCGAATTCACTTTTGTCGGGAAACATATTGTGTATGCCAAATAATACAATAACGCGTAGAAAGTTTTGAGTTGCGTAAACGCGAAGTCCCGCGCCGAGTCTCGCTGGACCACGGATTCTTTCTGTTTTCCTTTTGTTCGAACCAGTTTTTCGATGCTCATATATATATATATATATATATAAATATGTATATACGGATATCGGCGTATGTGTTTTGAGCTGCGTTTAATTAAAGGTTTATCTGATTCAAAAATAAAATTAACTCGGCTTATAAGTACCGCGCAGAAAATGAAATCCCTCGCGACTAATAAATTATTAAATTAAAAACTAATAAGTTTCGAAATTAAAAGTAAGTACGAATTAATTAAATGGAGCACTTAAAAATATTATCTCGTTATAGTGTATCGTCGGTACTGTAAAATCCTCGAGTTTTTATATATATATATATATAGCGTGTGTGGCTGTTAGTGTTAAAATGGGGTGTACGTTTCTTTTGCATTCAAACAGACAAATTTGACGAAACAGGCTCGAACTCGAGAACACATTTAAAACAATTATTTATTACTATTCGCGATGCTGCGAGTGTAAGGTTATATGTGGTAAAGCAATACCAGATATCTCGGCTGATTGTTTCGGAATGTCTTTCTATCACGAAAGCCCGGTATGATGGCTATAAAATAATTGTCAGGATAACCTTGAAATATGACCCAGTCGATAATTAATATACATCCGTGAGAATGTACCGACGCGCAGTTATCGGAGCATCGAGTTCACGGATCTCGAGCAAATTGGTTGGCGTGTCTTCTCGCGCCGAGGATTTACAGCTTCATTGGACTCGGCGGATATTTGCGTTTCGTCTCGTTTACGCCATCGCAATTCCCCGTCCGGTTATAGAAAAATCTCGCGCTTCGCCCCGATACGCTCCGATTCAATTAATTCGAATGGTTATTATTTTCTTTTCTTCCATCGTCTATACCTTTCCGTCCAAAAGTATAATTTCCACCGAGAAAAATCCATTCAAACCAATATACTCGCGTTAGGACCATTCCCTGAATCAATTGCATTTATATCAACGTGCATTATAGAATTTGTATATTAAACGGAAAAATAAACGTATATATAAATTCCTTTTTCGTCTTGATCGCACCGTACCCAGTAATTTTTGCGTTAACAATTTTGACTCCTTTAATTTTAATCGCGCCCGCAATTACCCGTCAATGATCCCTAGACTGTTTCATTCATACACTGAGAAATATAAATGACGAAAAATTACTATTTATTCGCTTAATCTGGAATCATAAGAGAAAAAGAATAATATTTACTATTTTGAAAAGTAATATATTATGATAAAGTAATATTTTTCGATGTAAAAAACTTGCTTTTTCCTTTTAAAAACAGTAAATAATATTATTTTTCTCTTATGATTCCAAATTAAGAAAATAAATAGTATTTTTCGTCATTTATTTCTCCCAATGTTCATCCGAACGAACCGAGACGCGCTCACTCCCTGTACACTGTAAACCTAGTTCTGTAAAATCACACTCACATAGCGTAATTTTACACATTATGTATAAATGTTACACGGCATGTGTAAAATTACACGGCTAGGTGTAATCAAATATAACCTCACTTTTGAACGACGCATTCTTTAAAAGTAATTCTAAATGCTTTCATAGTTGTAAGTTTGTTTAGTTCACACTTTTAAAAAATTGTTGTGTTTAAATATGGATCAAATAATATATGCTTGTTGATTTTTTGATTCCTCACTGTGCGGATCTACCTATACATAGGAGTTTTACACACTGTGTGTAATAAGAATATTACATTTTTTGTGTAACATTTACACTTAGTGTGTGAAATTACACTCTATGAGTGCGATTTTACAGAACTGGGTTTACAGTGTACGTTTCGCTTACGTTGACCACGACCCGCGTCCGTCGCGTCGTTTTTCTCGCCGATTTCTACGCGATCGGCAACGTTAATCTTTGCACAACGTTTGTAAGGCCAGCAGACACCTTATACCCACACGCGACGCCCGGTTACGACCTTTCCGGGACGACTTTGCAGGGCGCCAAGGGCGAAAGAAGACGCGACTGAATTCCGTAATGATTTGCCGGTGCCCGGGAGTTAAGCTCCTTAATTCGATCTACACGACGAAATAAGTCAACGATTTATCAGATCATCGCTATTGAATCGGACCATTAGGAGAGCGCGGTTTGAGTGCGCCGTTGGTTCGCCTCAGGCGTGTCGCAGTCGCGCAAGAGATCACTGCAACAGACTGTGACATATTAAGCCACCCTCTAAGGTCATCATCCTGACATAAGGGTTCCAAGAGAGGGTGACTCCGCTCTCGTAGATTTATTGTTTTGCGATTTAGTGGCCAACCAACGACCCGTGGGAGCACGGCTCGTATACACCAAGCCCTTACGTCCCCGCGCGGCGCGCGGGTAAAAGAAATAACTCGTAAATATATTACCGCGGCCTCTCCGGCGACGGATCCGAGTTTTATTCATAGTTACTTTGCGCGCAATCAATTTAAAGGACAATAAGTGAAACAGATTTTGACAGAAACGCCGCATTGTTATGCAAAATTCAATCAAGCTTTCATCCTCCGCGTGCGCGTGCGCAAGTCGTGTTCCGTTGTTGCAACCGGTATATACACTCGACGATTGTCAAGCGACATTGAAGTTGCGTTCCGCAAAGTCGAATCAATGATTTGCATACAAAAAGTGTGCGCGCCTGTAGCGAATGACGAAGGAATTTCATACGCGATCGTAAAGATCAAAAGGCGCGCAACGCGTCGATGGGTCGGGGCGCGCGCGGCGCCACCGGTGTCCGCGGCGACCGAACGCGCGCAAACACTCGGTGAAACGAGTGTCCGCTCGGCGCGTCCGGTGGCGGATCGTCGACGGGTCCGCAAAATTGCGATTCGCCGATAATAAATGCGCGAATTATGTAAAGATATTCGCCGAGAAAGCGACACCCGGGGCGATAGCGTTCGGGCGTGCGATCCAAGCCGGTGCCGGCGATCACGTCGCCGGCCGGATGTCGCGCCCGGACTCGCGCGTCAAATCCAAAAGCCGATCGGCTCTGGTCGCGTATACGTTCGATTCGTGGGCTGTCGCGTAACGGGATGGAACGCAGAACGTGGGGCAGGTTATGCAACTCGTCGAGCGCATAATTTCGCGCCTCGAGCGCGAACGCCGTGCGCGCGGATAACAAAATGCAAATTATGCTATTCGGCAAGGACGCGCCGTGGCACGAAACCGGCGACAATATATATATATATATATATATATGTATAGGTATATAGATATATCGCGCGGCCGAACGACGCCGAGAAGCCGCGCGCTCGGACGCGACGCCGATCCGTTAACGCCCGGTCGGCCGCTTATCCAAAAGGTCGCGCAATTATCTCAAACTGGTTTCACCTCGGATGCGTGCGTGCTCGGGCCCAATTTCGATAGCGAGCCGGGCGCAAATGATTTTGCGCGCCGCCGATTCGCTCGTTATATTTGCCGCGCGATCGGTCGCGGCCGAGAAATCGCGCGCGCACGAACGCGTCAAATCGGGGACGCCGATTTGTGCGTCGCGTTTGAACGTTTCTGGACATTTTTATCGATTCGGCCGTGTGTGCACGCGTTTTGTTTCTGTGTTGTTATGGCTGCGGTGTTAAAAGCGGTTTATAGTACTTGGGTGAAAATATCGACGAGTGAATAGGTAAATGCAGATACAATGCGATTATGGAAAATGCGCATACAAAAAATGTGTACGCATAAGTGTGCGTATAAATACAATGAAGGAATTTAACTCGTAATTATCGCACCACTCGAAGCGGTTCGAAACTTTTATACAACGTGGAAATATTTTTGTAGAAAACAGGAAAATTCTTTGTTTTCCTTCAAAAAGTTGCAAATAAATTGTTACACATTATAAAGAAAGTACGGAATTTTTATCGTCGCGAAGCACTTTTTGTTGCATTATATAATAACATTATAATGACAAGAACGGTAATTTGCAATGAATTTGAAATTCCTGGTTCAGTCGCAAAAAGGTTTCGCGCATTTGAATTCAATAGCGTACGATCGTGTTTTGTATCTTGCATGCGCATAAAAATTCGTAAACAAAATCAATATATTGTCCGACAATTTATTACATACACGATAAATACGTAAAAAATATTATATACATAAAAAGTACAACGTACACGCATCGCCCAATTAAATGCTAACCAAACACCATAACTTTTCGGAATTGATTCGAATCGTCCGATTGACGAGATTCACGCGTGTTAACTTTTGAACCATACCATTCGCCATCGTCCTCGAATGATTATTACTGCCAAACGTCTTAAATGTCTTAACCGTCTTAAAACCCCGACGTCGAAGGAGTCACTCAAACCGCGTGATTAATGACGATACTTTTGGTTAAAAACAACCGTAACCATTGTACAAACAACGCGCGCAGGGAATTAATCGGAAACGGAGTTCTGTTCGCGCATCGTTATGCCAAAACATCGGATCAGCGAAACGTCATTAATAGAGGTCCCGTAACTACGCGAATGCTCCGTCAAACGCCTCAAATCCATATCCTTTCCTTTCAAGCAGCATAATAACATTTCCACGCAGGTGATCGTGTTCGAAAGGAGATTAGTTTTTCAATAAAGTGATTCTCACAATGTTGTGCTTGAAGAACCACGGGTGGTTAATACCCGAAGTGGTACGTTCGCCGTCGTCCGAGTCGCACTGGGAAGGAAGCGTGGCCCGATGAAATCGGTAAAAAGCCGTTCAGCACGAGACCTTTGTTCTCCGCGGACTAATAATACGTGTGAAAAATCTGAGCAAACGGTTTACCGAACAAAGATATCACGTCGATGGTCGCGATAATGACCGGCAATTCAACCTGCACACGCACGCCCGGTATATATTATCCGCAACGAATATAACCGACTCTCGTCGCGAGATGAGTTCAGGTGCACGGTGTAAGCGAATTCCGATCAATTCTGCAACGTTCGTCCTTCCGTTTCGCAAGCCAAAAAACGATTTTTGTGCAGGTGCACTGTAAAAACTGACGTTGCAAAAATGTATCGCTTCAAGACATTTTTATAGAAAAGATATTATAAGTGTCTTATTATTAGATACTATTTGTGTTTGGCATGAAAATGTCTCGATTTAAGACACTGGTTTTAGTAGTGTAAGTGTATTGGGTGAACAAGAATGATGAATGTTTGAAATAAAATGTTGTTCGCTGCGTTGCGTGTACGCGTTTTATGTATAAATGCGAGAAAGTAAGTTGGTTGGATGACATGTATTAATTAATGAAAAACGCAGTGAATGAAGAAATTGCTGAAATAATTAATAATTAATCGATTTAGGAAGTGATTAAGGACCGTAATCTATGGTAAATCATTTATATATCTATTTTAATTAATGATATGTAATAATGAGTACAAAATAGTTATACGAAGGAGAAGTTTACAAATTGACTTTCGGTCGGTGATCGATAAGAAGGATTTAATAAAATCGTCGTCTATAAAGTACAGTTCGAATTAATTTCCCGTTCGTAACACATTGGTAAACACCAATTCAATGCGACTGCCGTAAATAAACATAATATATTATTCGTTCTCCAAATCGGCCGAGATTTCTCCCGATTTCGCATTAACAATTAATAACCAAGAATCGATGGAAGCTATACACCCCCCCCCCAATCTTGAATCCACGGGCATAACAATACAACTTGCACGATACGTCGAAACATTTTATTTTCGTTCGGTCAAGCACACGGCGTTGCCGGTGCCCCTAGCCATCGCGTCGACGCAAAAATAGCGATTTACAATTTGCACGGGAAAAAAGTTTCGGGCCCATTTTGGCCGGCGTCTGAAGCATTTATGTACGCATAGTTAATTACGCGCGCTCGACTTAATCACCGCGACGAAGCCGCGGTAACCAGTAAGACGGAGAAAAAAAAGGGCAACGCTGTACGAATTGACGGCATTTCGACAACGGCTCCGTCGATGGCCGACGAGCGAAGCGCAACGTCGGCTTATTAATTCGCGTTTGCGCGAAGAAAAAGCCGGCTCGCGATTGACACCGTCGCGGGCGTCGATGGGAAATGCCATTAGCTTGGCGGCGGACTCTTCGTGCCTCGGCAAATAATAGATCAGCGCTCGCGCGCGGCTGCCAATCAGCGGCGGACATTTTTGCGACGGCCGATGAAAGTGCGCGCGGTTTCGTCGTCGCGGCGAACCGGGATTCCGTCAACCATCCCAAGTAGAACTTACTCGAGTAACGCGCGAGTTACTGGAAATTTGATAAACAAATTGTCTGGTAACTCACGAGACACTGGACAAAATTCTACTCGGGATTTTGGTCGCGCGACACATCTGTCACCGGGGAGAGTCGCGACCCGGGCCGCGCATTCCGGCGCGAACAAAGATGATGTCGCGTTTCGCAAGACAGCGCGAAATAAATTAGAGCGCCGCATCCGGTGCACTTTTCAGGTAAATCCTCTTAACGTCGTGAAAGGTCCACGGTCCCTTTCAGCGAGGGCAACGCGAGCGCTTCGCAGTCCATTGTTGGCTGCGGGATTGTCGCCGGAGCGCCGATCAAAAGGACACTTTCGGTCTCAAAATCGGATTACGGTATTATCCACGGGAGCCTGTCGGGGCGAAGTGAAGTGGAGCGGCAGATCGTTCGGCCGCTTTTCCACGTGACACAATGTTGCGAACGAGCAGCCTCGAGTGCGCTCTCGACCACACTCGAGCGCGTCCCACGTTAATTGAGTCGTCCCGCAGTTCAGCTTTACGGAACGTTTCACAATATTTACGTTTAAGTTGGCGGTATCGAAATCGAGGCGAGTCGCCGGACCGAGCGATAACGGCGCAACGCACGTGATCGGCTCGGTCGGTTTTAAAGGCCCGGATCGCCCCGGCGCGAATGGCGAACCGAAGATTCGAAGATGTTTTGGACGCGGGCCAACGGCGGCGCGTATTTCGATCTCTACGAGGCTCCGCTATCTTTTTGTAAACACTGGGACGGTCCACGGTATCGCGCGAGTAGAAGCGAAACGATTTGATTTGGTCCAACACACGCCAGTCATTGGTACGATTTCATAAAAGAACTCTGCAAGCTTTGCATTCAGAAAAGTTCATCATTTGATAAGCCGAATAAACCGAACGCGTTTAATTGCAAAGATCGATGTGTATAGCGATGACGAGATAAAGCCTTGGGATTTCTTTTGAACGGAAAAAGATGACAGGAGACTGCTTAATTGTTGTTCCGCCGGAGTTGTTTGCAAAAAAGCTGTCACTCGAATCGAAGCTCGAAACGAATTTCTTCGTTGCGCGTTGAAAGCCGGCCGTTGCGTCGGGATAGCGTCTTTTGTGATAAAACGAGGACGCCGCATAAAGAATTAAAAAAGTATCATCTAAAATTTCGATTTTGGAAAACGCCGGGACATAAATGGAAGCATCAGGTGACGAGGAGGAAGCGAGCGTCGCGTTACGTCCCACGCATACTGTCAAGTGGATCCCTCGGGCACAAAGGGGATCAGATAAATAATTGGCTCTTCGGAGCACAGGTAGATTTCTTTGATGCCCGAGAAGCTTGCATATGTGCCTTTGTGCCCGGGTCACTCGATACATTCGGATCGCAGGATAACGAAACGCAAATTGCGCTGGCGCGCGCATAAATACGCGTATACGTATACGCGCGCGCGCGCACACACACACACACACCAATTGCGCCGGGAAAAGATGCGAAAAAAGTGGACGAATTAAACCGAATCGCGGCGCTCACTTTCTTCGACGTCGCAAAAACCTTTATGGTTTTATCAATATATAACAATGACTCGGACGTATGACTAAGCGTAAGAATTCGCCTGTTAAGGCGCGACTCGACGAAGCCGCGTATTCGACAGGCAGGTGTTTTTTAACGAACCGAACTGTCCTTGATTACCGATCGACTCAACGCGGCACGACGATGCGAGCACGGAGAATGGTAAGGAGCCGAAATAAACTGCACTTTTCACGATGATTAATTAAAATTTCGCAGCGTGTTTTTTAAATTCCGAACGGTAATTCGTGAACCGAATCGCCAGTTTAATTACTTTTTATACGCAGCGCCGTCTGCCGAGGATAAACGAATTTCATTCGACGGAACAATTTGATTCCGAATAATTGATTTTAATTGACACGTAACAGAGACGTTGGGCATCTACGAGGCATCGCTCGGCTACTTGGATTTTTTTTATTAATTAATAGTCAAAATTTGTTTTATAGTTTCAATTATTACGCGAACGTGTTATCACGAGAATGCGAGTGTGAATGTATTCTGGAGTATTTTGATGAATAAAATATTATTAATTTTGTATTAGACAATAATTCGTTTAGAGCTTGTTATAGAAATCATATTAAACGCTTAACAATTGAGCAAGATTAATCTGAACTTTTACATGGGAATAAAGTGGATTAGGCTGAATAATCTTTTTGACGAATCTAACTGTCAGTTAAAAGTGTCTATGCCTTGGATGAAAATATTTCGAGACATTCCGTTATAAGAATGTATAGAACTGTAAGGTTATTTTGTGGAACTAATTCGTGGCAATCGGTTGCAAATTCCACTATTATAAATCAATATTAAAAAGTGAATCCACGCGATCCTATTCCGAAATAGTCATTAACGATCGTGATTAATTAATTACGCGGGTTGATTTGACAATAAAAACAATACCAACACCTTGAGAAAAGCAAGACACTTTTAACATGAAAAACGCAGCGCAGGAGGAAAGCTCGATCGACAAAGTTCAGCACCCACTAAACGCACTGTCAACCATTGATTCAGCCGAGATTGCCTTTACCGCGATTCGAACTCGGACAAGCGGAATTACTAAGCAAATCTGACTCGGCGGTCATCGCACCACCAACTGGACCCGCGATCCCGCGCCAAACCACTCGCGTCATTGACAATCCATCCATTCTACTTTGATTACACTACGCTCCACTTAAAGCACCAAAATTCGCGCGACACCGCGTTCCCTGGGCCGGCGGGACTCCAGACGCCTACGACTGACCCGCGGCAAACCGACTTGCCGTTGCACAATTCATCGCGGACACGCCGTCGTCGCACCGGTTGGACTCACCACATGGCTATGGGGCGACGTTTTGCCGATGGTCTGAAGCTGCGGATATAGTTGACCAGCCGCGGCCGGTGTCATGTCCGTCAGCATCTCGCGTGGGCTCGTGTCGACTCGACGGATCCCGTGTCTCCGACCAAACTCGCAGACTCAATTTAAGATTCACAGATCCGCTGGCACTTGCGAAAAATCGGCGAACAATCGGGCTCTACGGCAGGGTGGTCCCCGCTCTCTGGCAACGCAACAATCGCTCGAATCGATCTCGCTAAAGAACCGGTTGACGTGGTTCGCGCTCTTGGACCCGTGATAGACTGCCGGCTAACCGATGGGGTTCGCCTCGACGAAACATGTCCGGGCACGGTAGAAGGGAACGCGCGCCCGACGACCTCAGGCGAAAGGGGGACGAGCGAAGGAGGCGGTTACCGAGAAACGGTCGCCGCCCCAATCCGCCTACGAGGAAAACCCCCTTCGGATCCCCCCTCCCCGCGGCCCGAGCGAACCGCGCGCGGCGCTGCCGTCGCGGACGGGTTGCGCGCGCGCCCTGCCGGCTCCGCGCCGAGCCACGCGCAACAACCCAGCTCGCTCCCGCGTCTTCCTTCTCCTTTTCTTCCCCCGACTCTCGTGTCTCTCGTCCTTTTTCCGTTCGCTCGCCGCGTCTACGCGACCTTCTTTCGTCGTTCTCGCCGGCCGCGGAGTGAAACCCGGATCCCGACCGATTCGGCGGCCGCTTTGTTCTTGCAAGGAAAGCTGCGTTTTTCGGATTTCGGAGCGTCACCGTCGACGGATTTGGAAAATCGATATGGGAAGCTCGATTTCGAACGCGTCCAAATCGTCCGCTTCGTGCCCGATCGACGCTGGTCGGGCGTTTGCAGTCGCGTTAACGTTTGAATCGAGCCGGATCACCTGTGACGGTACTCTAGGTCGGTTCGGTACTTTTCATTTGTAGGCGTTTAAGAGGAACGACGCGAATCGTAATAATTGCGCGACCGTATGACATTGTGTATGCTTTACTACTTAATAATGGAACTTATTTTATTGAGAATTTTATTTGGGAAATTATGTTTGGGAATTATACTGACAGAAATAATGTTGCACGTTTGCTAGACGTAGATAATGGAAATTGAACACGGGTATAGC
>JABFQC010000379.1:0-28681 GCA_022817085.1 Psilanteris sp. ZL-2020
GATTTTAAGTGATTTTAAGTGATTTTAAGTGATTCCAGAATTTATTTAGTAAATTTTATGTTCAAGAGTATTTACATTAATTTAATATATTTTTTATAAAAAAAAACCTTTGCCGTGCAATTCCTTTAAAAGTTACTGGTTAGTTCAGTAACTGTTGGACAAAATAAAAGTTCAGTTAAAATTATCGAGGATACATTGAAACGTGGGAAATGTTTGTTATAGTTTACTGAAAAATTAAATTTTTTTACGGTTTAGTTCAGTAATTTCGAACGAAACTTCTGTTTTGCCCTACAGTTATTATGTAATTTATCATTTTTATTGAACCGAACAGTAATTTTTAAGGGACTGTTTGTCTGGGTATAATTATATTATAAATTATTACGCCGCGTTAATTGGTAAAAAATGTTTCTATAAAATTTGAAAAATGCAATCGTCGGGTATGTTTTCGTATAAGGTCAATGAATGTTTGTAATTTAGCCAGTCACTGCTTTTGTGTTTCTTATGAGTTGTATCAAATTATTTGTGTGACGTTTAGAAAGATACTTGTGAAATCGGTAAAAATTGTATTCAAATCATTCGTATCAAATGTGTCGTATTTTATGTCAACGTAGTTAATATTTACTGTTAGAACAAACGCCGGGTATTCGTCGGTTCCGAAAAATCCGAGCACCACTTCTGCCGCAAGACATGTGTAGGAAACTAAATACTGAGAGAGAACAACCCGATATGCCTTTTCACGACAACTTTGTTTTTGTTTTTACGAACGTCATAAATTTCATTTGATTTGACCATTTTCAAAGAAAATAATCTCGTCAATGTCGCCGGCGTAATTCTACACTCGAACGTGAATTCGTATCGTCGAAAAATAAAGAAAAAAGTTGCAACCGATGAAGTTTGGAATTGCAGACTTACATAACTTGTGATCTATAATTCCGTCTTGTCAGTTCTATAAAAGACGAATCGGGATGGCTGATTTCAATTGAGATTAATCCCGTAATCGATTATTTTGTCCGGTCGATCGAATAATCGTTGTCGATCTTAGGCAAATCGATTATTCGGATGATCTGCTGATATTGACGATTATGGGAATCGATTTATATAAGTATTTTTGATAAACGTCGACATCAAAAATATAAAGAGTCCGTGGCGCTAATCCCTTCGTAGCAAATAATTGCAAATAATTGCGTCTGAACCATATGCATTGCAGAAAAAAGCGTCTGGTTTTAAGACACGAGAATCTTCGATTAAACTTTAATATAAGATTTGCTCGAGTTTCGTATTACACACCACATGCGATATTTCTATAAATATTTTCCACATATATTTGTTCTCCATATCAATATATAAATATCTTTTATTATATTATATATAAAAATATATACGTTACTTGAAAAACATTAGTTCATTGAAGGATAAAATACATTTTCCTCGCGTAAAAAAGTTACTTTTTTCTCTATTAATTTCTATTTAATCTCTATTTCATTATTTACTTTTTTTATGGCTTTTAATTTTTCCTACTGTTATACTAAACATATATGGCCTTATATATTTGGAGACACTAAATATCCAAAAAATACCATCGTCTTATAGATCCATTCCTTTTTATCCTTTTTGTCCCTTCATCGTCCTCGATTTAAATGCTTCATCTTCAATCCTTACAGAATACAATTTCCAGGGTCGTTGAGTTCTTTATATTTTTGCATAGAACAGTCGTTTTCGCGATCGGGTTTCCGAGTCCCTCGAAGGGTTAAGTGGTTGAAACACGCAAACGCCGTCTGCCATCTGAAACGGTGTCTTCCGCTTCCGGATTGGCTCGTTTGGTTAAAGCGAGCCAAAGAGGGTGTTGGTTTTCACGGCACCACTTGGGCACGTGGTTGCCACTAGAGGACCTCACAGGGTTTCGAAAAGGATTGCGACGGCGTGCTTATCTTACGCTTCAAAGCAGGAAAACGCGAACCTAAACAATGCGTGCCTTTGAGGAAACGACGAGTGGCGAACTTTGACGCGTCGAAATTCGAGATCGGAAACTGCAACTTTCGACTCTTTCGGAGAAGCCTATTTAGCGCGTGGTCGCTATTTGTTTTGTAAAATGACAAGCCTCTTGGTATCCATTCGGCGCTGCTTTTGAAACTTATTACAGAAGCTGCTGTTAGCGCTGCGACGGTTTCGGATTCTTCAAACAATGATCGGTCGAGTCTCGGAAACAATAATATTGATTCTGCTTTTGTACACAATTAGAGAACTCAAATTCGGTGCTTCGCGTTTCTGTTTTTGTTTTAGTATCACAATGAGACGGTCCGATGTAAAAATAACACCGACAGATTTCAACCCCGACCGATTCATCGCCGCTTCCTCGGATCTTCCGACTTCGATTGTTTATGCAATTTCGCTATTCCGCGCGTCAAACGGTTCGACTACCGATCGACCGGATTTCGCAGTGATGGAAATCGTCTGTAAATGTATTCAGATATTTATATATGTTTTTATATATCAATTGTATACGAAATCGGCGTTCGCAGTTCGAAAAATTTCACTCGAGATGAAAATTTATCACTGGCCATCTCCCGGAGATAATTTGGCTGATTATGCTCAGATAGCCATCGCTGGTCACGGCGAGAGAGTTACGTTTTGATTTTCTGTCCAGGCTTTACGGTTAGTTTGAATGACCGACTTCACGAAACAATTCCTCACGGTGAACGTTTGTAACTTTATCTCCGGTCGCGTGCTGAGTGACACTTTTAACGTCGAACCCTTTTCAGCTGAATCAATAGCCAAGATAACTATTAGTTTTCCGTGATACGGCTCGTAACTGTTCGACACGCGTTGCTGCGTTATTTCAAAAATTTTCGGTATTCGGTACGTGGAAAGGGTTTCCTGCTATGTTTTCAGGTGCATGTTATATGTCTGCATTCTTTGTCTATGAAAATATCGGTCGGTGTGTATTACGTTACTCGAAAAATGTTTTTCCTCGAGTTTTCGAACAATATTATTACAGTATGATATATACATATTAATTAGCTACTTCTTTTAAAAACAGCCAAATGATACAAGTCCAAACGGATACGTTCAGTTTGTATCTTTGCGTTTAATTTTATTCGAGTTAAATGAGTTTATTTGTATATTTAATTGTTTATTTTTAACATTCGTACATTGAACAAAATAATCTTAGAAATTTGACCAAACTACTAGTTTAGTAAAACTAGTCTTATTGATTCAAATTTAGGGAATATAATATCAGTATAGAAAAAATAGTGTAAATAATATGTTAAATTATGGTTATAAACTTTTAAAACTATGTCAAATATTACCAAACAATTGATAAAAAATATATATTCTAATGTTTATTTACATTTTGGCTCACTTTTCCTACTGTTATTATCTAGTGTGGTGCAATTTGTTAACATTATTCTTGTTAGTGTACCGTAAAGCAACTAATATACATACATTAAATACGCAATTTTTAATTATTCATATAGTTTACTATAACTTTTTAAAAATCGGTCCATGTTGTCAAATAAATGTCAAAAACTACACTGTAAAAATCGGAATTATAAAATTGTTTGAATTTAAGACAGCTTTATAGAAAAGATAGTTTTTATTTATAGAACTTTTATAGAAGTAAAAGTTTTTATTTTATAAGATTTATAAATTTATGTCTTTTCCATGAAAATATCTAGATTTAAGATACTTGTTTTAATAGTGTGTACACTTAACGTTCAATTATTTGTAACATTATTTTTTTTGTTTGATTTATCGTCCCCCAAGAATTTACTACACTTCCACTTGACACTCCATACACAATCACTGTAAAACAATAATTTCACAGCAATATATCTGAAAAAAAAACGAACTTTTCCTAAAAAAAATTCCTTTCGAACGGTCTAATTTTAAATACTCCCGAAGCAAAACAACATACACCCACCAGTAATCCTCTTCCTGAAATTGACATCAGAACTATGTTTATTATGACATAATTATCGAAATAAATTGTCCCAGCAAGCCGAGGCAAACGTTAAAACCGTGACATATGAAATCGTGAACTCTCGGAATCGCGCTCGCGTCAAAATAGAGTCCCGGAGGAAACGTTTTCCTCCCGACTCGATAATCGTTCGAATAAAAACATCATCCGCGCTGACTAATCGTCGCGATTAATAAACTCGTCTCATTGACAAGCACCGGCGGAAAGCGCCTGTTCCGAGTGATATATATATATATATATATATATACAATACGTATATATATATATACGCGTTCTCGGAGGAAATTCGGGCCGGATCATTGAACGTCACGTTTTCAACGCGCACGTGTCCCCGGGCTGAAAAAATAATAGCAATCTAATTATGTAAATCCGTGCATCAGCCACTTGAGGGCGCCGCGCGCGACACAATGCCGGCGCAGGGACGAGTCGTCCTTATCAAAATACTCGGCGGTGAACGTGCCGTGGACCCGAAATTCGGGCCATCCTGTTTAAGGAGCCGCGTCACATGGCGGCCACCGATTGGACGCGGTTCACCGCAGACGCGACGGACCCGGAGGCTCGGTGGCCGAAAGCAAACACGCCGTTGCATATTCGTGTTTATTTATATACCCACGAACGCATTGGTTGGCGCGCGTTGTTCTATTATGGCAGCCGCGGACGGCACCGCCGAGGAAGTACGGTCTCTTCTTTGGTGCGCGCCGGATCGACTGTCATAATTAACCCTAGTCGAAATTTAACACAATTTTGACTCTAAAAGTTTAGCTTCAAAATTGTTAAAGGTAATTGGCAATGTAGAGTCTAATTTAAACCTCGAAGGGTCTAATATTCTTAATATTCAAACTTATATAACTTTCAAACTTTACATATAAGATATTGACGTATCTTAGCAAGAAATATAATGTTTTTTATTCAAAATTATTTTTTTTTCTATTTTACGTACTTTTTTTACTATTAATGCGTCTTTTGATAGAAACCTATTTTGAATCCATTTGACCCTAATCGGGAAATTTTAGACGTTTTGAGGTGTAAATCACTGCAAATATATAATATATGTGTCTTATTTAAGACACAAAGTGACTTAATAAAAAAGTATCTTAATCAAGTACAGAATATCATGTATTAACACAGCTGGTGACTGAAAAAAGTTACATTGAAAACACTTTTTTCTAGCAGTGATTAGAGTATGAATTTCGACTCGGGAAGGGCCGGGAAATTAATGGTTCTTTTGGTTCCAAAAATCTGATAATTATTGTAACAAACGGATTAAAATATAATTCAGTCCATCATGAATCATTTCGGGCGCAATCAAGTCCGGGGACGAAATTAATGAAACGATTTTTTTTCGTTCATTTCGTTTCTTTCCAATGACAAATTGCACGCGCTCGAATTTCACGGGAAAACTTTCTACGGATATAATTTGAGGTGTAAGTTATAATCAAAACACCGTAAGCTTTTTGAATAAATAAGTTTTAATTGCGAGGCTGCGCGTACGAAATATGACCGCACGGGGCCGCGACGACCAAACAAGGGAATCCTTCGTTATTTAAACGCCGAAATTACATTCGGCGTATAATTCATGTGCGGAATAATACAAGAAGAACTGAATTGTCATCGAAATTATTTCTACATATAATTTGGCACCCTGCGAGTTACTCTCGAAGCTCCCGCTGTTGTGCATGTGATGCATTATCCACGAACAGTTAATTATCATTCAACACACGCTTCCAAACTGTACGCGGGGCATACGTTATGCGAGCGACGCTTTATTAAAGTGAGGAAATAAATAATAACATGCGCAGCGTTACGCCACGAGGAATTATTAATTAAAAAATTGTTGCTAAAACAGGCTATTATAACGTTAAAAGCTTGGCAATTGTCCGCGCGCGATACTCGGTTTGCATTAATTATTCACGCGCGTGCAATTAACGAAGTTTCAATAAAAAGTAACGAAAAAAAAGAATATATATACACAAACTAATAAAATAAAAATAAAACAAAAAAATAATTTTAAAAAGTTCAAATATTATCAGCCCTGAATTAGGCCCATTCGATTTGACCTTTCGTTGACCTCCGACGTCCGATTTCTAGTTGTGAAATTTTCGTTTGACATTTCCAAATTCAAATTCTGTATTGTAATTGTGAAAATCCGATTGTAATGTTTTGCTTGGACGTAAACAAGGACAGTCGTATAAATATAAACACACAAAATGTTATGGTGACTAGGTCATTTTTGTTTTGTTTATATTATTTGTTGACATTTTCCGTGTTGTTGTTCTGTTACCATAATATTATGTGTTTTTGTGTTTATATTAAAAAATGTCGGACAATGAATAAAGCGCGTACGCATATATATAAATATATATGTTTCGCTTATGACTTATCCGAAAGGAATGTTTAAAGGGGAGACGAATAATGAAGGCTTATCTAGACCATGAGACGTGTGAAAGAGTCTGCATTGAAATCGGTATTTCCATGGTTAATAAAGTAATCTGCATGGTGGCTTCATTAAACTCCTGGCGAGCGGGAAACTGCCACCTGGACAGACGGCGCGTTCTCATCGTTGCGTATCATGACGCGCTTCTCGCGCGGGCAAAGAAACGGTAACAAAAACTTTGGCGCAAGACATGATGTTACGAACGCTGCCATACGTAAACACGATTCTCGCGATAAGTGCGACGGACATTACCATCTGCGGTCGGCGTGTGGGACGCGCACACGAGCCGCGTAACGTCGATCGTAAAAACTTGGCTATTAACTTTGGATGGACCCATTAAGGATTACGGCACTACCCGAAGTCATGTCACAATATTGTACTTGCGCGGATCAAATAAAGGTGGCGCTTCGAATGTTCCGATTTAACGACTCGCGAATCGCCACTCAAAAATTATCCTTACTTTAATCGTAATTTTTAAATCAACGACAAATTTATATAGAAAAGTTATTTATGCAAAGAATATCGTGTTTTTGTATTACGGTCACGTGGTCGTTATAAAAATCGATTAATAACTTAATCCATTAAAAAGCACAGCTGAAAGAGTGCACGTCGGTTTCACCTGCATCGCGGAAAGTTTAAAATCGATCGTAATAAGTGCGGGTTTTGGCAACAAAGTAAAAGTTGGGAATTTGAAATTAAAAGGAATAGAATTGCAGATTTTTAGAGTAGCATGTATGTTTGTGTGACGTATACATGGATAAGCGATTGTACACGGAAAAAATGTTCAGTTTAAAACAACATTTTTAGTATTTGATTCTACATTAAACCTAAAAGGTATCCAGTAAATGTTATATTTACAGTAAAGTCAATGCTACTATTTAGGTAACGAACAACTATGTGTTTTTTCCTCTTTTGCACAATTGCGTGCTCTATATAATTAAAATAAAAAAAAATTTATTATTATTATTAACCGATATTTTCGTTTCGTTCTGTGACTTACTTTGAACTCATCAGTAAGGCTAAAAAGTAATAAGTCACTGCCTTAGACGCATAATATTAAAAATTATGTTACAGAAACAATGTATATTAATAAATAATACGATTGGAAATGAAATACAATCAAAACTAAAAAGAAATCAACAATTTAAAACATTCTTCCTGATTCTTGATTAAAATGCTTATCTTAACCTATAATGTGCGAAAACATTTAACAGTTCATGAAATCCGTTTCATGATATCCGTTTCCAAGACTTAACATTAACATGCGTTTGGATTCCACATTTATAGATGTTATTTTAACACCATAAAGTTCTTATTTCCAAATAAAAGTATGAACATTGTTCTAAATGTTAAATAAACATGAAAAAATATGTTTCCGTGTATTAACGTGGATTCTAATAACGCAGTCGAGCAATTTTAACAATGTTAATCAAAAACAAGACCAGAAAGCGTCGTTTGATCGAAATAAACAAACGATGCGAAAACGCTCGGCCAATAAATCTGTTTGCAATTAGCCAGAAGTGCACGCGACGCTCGAAAGGTGACGTCACAAGAAACAGGCCTCGTTTGACCGCCCGCAGGGAGCGCTCTCGGGTCCCTGCAAGAGGATCCATTTTTGTTCTCGATATATATCTCTCTCGAAACTCCGACAAGGCTGATCTACAGCCCTCGTGCGCCTATAATGGAGATATGCTCACTTTCGCATGAGCTCAGCAAACCGATATGTTAATAAGATCGCCCATTTCGTACCTACTTAAATTATAATTAGCTCTCGATCGAATGCACGTTGTCTTATTGTGTGCAAATTCAACGTTATAGGCTCGTGCGGTGTTTATGTTTATAAAAATATATGCGATTTATAGAATCATCTATACAAAAAGAAACAAAATCCTTTACGATAAATGTAGAGTCGCGATAATATTCTATTTAATTATTGAATAATTCACATATTCTAAAATTTTGATATGAAAAAGTAAACTAAGAACAGTTGCGCGATTGAATATTAAATTATTGATATATATATATAAAATAATTTATTTGTATATATAATACGTATTCATTAATAAATTAATTAACAATTAATAAATCGATTCCAAATAATTGACACGCTACTATTCCGAATGGATTAAAATGGAAGAAAAAAAGAAATTAAAAAATTGATCCCGAAATAATTATTCAATGTTTTCGTCGAAGTCGATTGGTTGTAACTACAAAAGCACTTGGAATAAATCGCTCGAACTTTCTTTGAAGCATATTTTCGTATTGGTCGGTCTTTTGTATTGGGTGTCGATGCTCGCGTCTACTTTAATGCTTAAAAGTTTGCCTCGTTTCATTCCTCGGGTACATTTTATCGAACGTGTGCATTTTCGAGTCAATCATGCGTCATCTGTAGCATCACTGGAAGGATTAATGCAGCTTTGATGTGCCGCTGATTCATCAATATACGCTCTTTCTGCCGGCTCTCCGAACTCTCTCATAACTTGTCACCGTGTCTCGCGTGGACGAGCCATCGGGTTGTGTAACTGGCTTACTTTTTGTTTGACGTCTTACTTTTCGTTGGATCTTTTCTGTTATTGTCGCGTTGATTATCATACGTCATGACTCGTCTGAAATTTATCGCCATTACGTCCGCGTTCGATTGTTCGCCGATCCAACGACGGATTCGAGCGGAAGAAAAGTCCGTTAATTATTTTAAGCGTTCGCCAATTATTTGCCAACGATTAATACCGAGACAACAAACGGTAGTTACGAATCCAACCGATTCAACCCGACTCGTTCTTTATTCTTCGAGATTCAACTTCTGGATCCTTAATTTCATCCGAAAAGGTCAACAAACACGAAACACAAATCCTCATTCAACCAATCACAATTAACTAAATATTTTTCACGAGCCGTAGAAGTTAGACCCGAACCGTAACCTCATCCTCGAACCGTCCCGAAGCTCGGCATTGTGCGGGATTCGGGGATTTGTAATAATCAGCCTTAATTGAACGCAACGAGTCCCGCTTCTCCGGGAAATCGTGTACCAGGCCCCGAATGTTGGTTGCCCAAAACGAACCGGAAAGCGCTGGCAATGTTGACACCCCCGTCTATTATTGCCCGGACAATGTATGGCAAAACATAAATGCACATCGAACCGAAATGAAGGCTCACAATCGACGCTTTCCGTAACGCGGTTTAGCCCGGGCGGAAACGGAAGGACTCGTCGGTGTGACGCGCCGATAATTGGTCCGTAATAGATTAATTCGCGGACAAAGGCAGCGGGGCCAAAACAACGACAGAAAAGAACATACTGAATGGGCCTTCACAAAACTGCATTTGTCGGCATTTCGGTGCGCTGCTGCCTAAGCCCGAGGACCCCGAAAACCGTCCGACGACGGCACGGGCTCGCGCGACAGACGTATAAGGTTACTTGTGGGAAAGACGCCTACGTCTTATTATGGCTTGTTTTGAGCCTGGCCAACTCTTTAGTACTATAATTACGCGGTTATTGATAAGTCGATCAGGTTACTAGGTACGATGCGAGGTACCGTTGTCGTGAGCACAATGTCGGCGCACAATGAACGGCGCGGCTGAATCAACTCGGGTTCTGATCTTTGATGAGGATTTGCCTGATTTCGGTAAAGGACATTGTTGGCGTTGGTTCTGCTGCCGCGCAGGAACTTTGTCTGACGAGAAATGAAAAAAAACTAAACAATACTTTTCGTGCGCGGGATGAACGCGAATGGGCAATGGGAAGGGGGGGGGGGGGTTATGATCAAGCGAATCGAAAAATTTCAGTAGATTTGAACTTGAAATGGTAACAGTTGAAGCAAATGCTGTGATTTATGTAAAGGAATATTCGTGTTTAAATACAAATTATTTGATTGCCATATAAGAAATATTAGTTAAATATATATTCCGACGATGTAAAAAGAATTATTCTGTAGGAAAGGTTTTGGGGCTGCTTGGAAGATTTATAAGTGTTCATTTTGAAAATGTCCTTTTGGATATACACGAACATTTCGATAAATAGTAACGCTTGAAAAACATTTTAAGAACACTTGTTCTCACGATTTACGTCTCTGCTACAATGATCCTGCACGGGGAAAAATATCAATGCTAAATCAACATCGTATACTCAATGTTATTCTCGAAATGTTAATTTGAATTAGATACAATGTAAAAACTACATTGAGTCAGTGTTAATTGAACATTTCTAACCTAAAAAATGACTATAAAGTTGTGTCAATGTTGAGTCAATGCTGATTTAACATTGATATTTTTCCCCGTGTGCAGCTCAGCACAGGCGCAAATCGGTCGTAATGATATAAAGGCCGAATCAAAAACGACCCTTTCGACTTTGAAGATCCTTTTTAAACGTATCCTTTATAACGATAATAACCGCACTTATCTCCGGCAAATATTCGGTACAATCGACGCGCACCGTCCAGCCATGCATGGTTCACATTAATCAAAACTCCGACCGCCATTATTGTTTGACACACGACGCGGAAACGGAAGCCAAAATATTGATTAGTCCTGACAATGAACTAATCATTCCTCTAACGTTGATTAATGGAATTTGGAAGATTCCCGAGTCAGCGGCGCGCGACCAAGGTCTACGCATAAACAATAACCTATCCCACGAGGCGGACGATTAATTCCGATTGCGAGAGCGACGTGGTCCCAGAGTCGCCAAGGTCGCGCGTCGACGACAAACCCTCCGGCGATCGGACCAACCGACAATTGTTTCGTCCTTTTTCTCAACCCATTTCGGAATTCGGTCCGCGGAAGGCAACGCCCGAGAAGACACAACATCCATCATCCGGCGCGCATCCTTCATTTCGCGCGGTCTCGTTAAATAAACGCAGCCAGTGGATCGTGAAACGCGCGTTACGTAGTATTCACGCTGCAGGTGGAGATCGATGGACCTCGTGATCCGCGACGCTCCCCCGACGCCGCACGACTTTTGTGCCTGGTGATTCTTCAATAAAAGTTACCACTTCTGACAGCCTGTCTCCTTCCCGCAAACCCCTCGTTCAATTATGTTTTTGTCTCGAAAGTATTCGCCGATACATTTTTCTCTTGTTTGAATCAACGTGTTCTTATAATTGGATTATGCCGAAATTCGGATCAGCCTGGGACGTTAATCGAGTGACCACGAAAATGACGTTTACCTTTTTAGCAGTTTTGAAAATTGATTTATATTGACATGCATTATGAAATTTTCCATCTGAAAAGTGCGAGTTTTGAAATTTGCATTTTGAGATTTGGGGTGTTTCAAATTGATGGATACTTTTGGAGTTAATTGGTCCAACCAAATGACAATCTATTAGAATCCAGCAAAGCGACAGACATAACCTGGACACAATGCGAGAATTATTCGACTGACTCCGAACGACGCGCCAACCGATTTGCCATTCCAGTTTATCATCGGAAATGAAATATCTGTCCCAACAAAGAACTCGTCCGGACCAGGTAATTTTTCTAAGCCGACCAAGTCCAAGTGCCGGTTTATTAGAAAATCGAAACGATATACGTCGGGTGATAAATTTGGTTCCCAAGTTTTCTTGACCGGCACGAGAAACAGGTCCTCTGCCGATCGCGCGTCTCATTTCAGCATCTCCGAATTAACTTCCACAAAGACCATTCAATTTGTTCCAACCTAATAATTACAATGCCAAACATGCCGATGCAATAACTCGGATTCTTCCGGAACGTCGGCACACTTCAAAGCCCATAACGACGTCTCAATTACTCGACGCGCATAGAAGGTGTCAGAGATTAAGTCATTTCCCGTGGACCTAATTATAAAGATCAACCTCTGCTGGATGTTTTTCCGCAGAAACGCCGGTTATTTCAATTCAACGTTTTCTAATCCAATAATTAAAGTCCCAAACAGCAGCACAGTCTTTGAACATCGGCAACCATCAAAGTGCACGATTCAGAAACTGGTCCTCTTAATAAAGACACCTCACAAAGGTGACTGTCGCATAAATATAACGACATGAAACGCGCACAGAAATGGTCCTTTGATGTGTTGCCTCCCCAAAACGGAATTCCAGTCTTTTTTATTCCAGTTCATCGTCTCCAATATTTAACTGAATTTTCCTTTAGAATTTATCAATATTTTGCCTCGCTTTATTTTCCGTCCTCCAATCCGATATTACCGTGTCAATTATGTATATAATATATATGCGCGTGTGTGCGTCGGAATAAGATTTTTTTAAACGACAACAAAAGAGTAACCTGGTATATAAATAGAAATATACCATTTTTTTTACCAGAATTTGCCATTTCCAAAATCGATACCTACCTACGAATATCCCATACGACTAATCTATAAATCCCGTATAATCAAACTCCGACTCGCGAAACCATTAATGGTCCGTAAATCCGGCATTGACGATATGAACTGATATTTCAAAAACGCGCGACAAAAGAAACGCGACCGAACCGTCCCGCAAATTTAATAGACCGACCGAGAAATAACTCGGGGCCCAAGCAAAACGACATAAAACCTCGCCGCGCGTATGTTCGGAGCTCGAAATAATATTTCGGGCCTTTTTCCCGACACCAGCCCGAACCCCACCCGACAATTAAACGACGACATTCTGCGAAGCATCGTTTCCAGAACGACGTGTTGATCCAAATGAAGTCACAACTCGGGCAGCGGGTGGCCAACAAATCCTTGCGACTTCTTATGGAAGCGAAGATCACGAGGACCCATTGTAAGAGGCGTGGGACCTTTTTCTCGCGGTGCCTTTAATCTTCGCCGATCTCCTTTTTTCTTCGACGTTCCTTTCTTTCCTTCGCGCGTTCACCTTTTTTGATTTCTCCGCTCGTCCTTTCTTTCGTCGGTCGTAGCGCTCGGGTACGCGACCGGCCAACTTTATTGTGCCATTTACGCCCGCTACCGATGAAGAATCGGGCGCTAGGAAAAGCGGATAAGTGATGCCGAGGTGTCAAATAGGTCTGACAACCGATCGAGAGTTCAAGTGGCAAACGCGGAAGGTGCGTTGGTGACTCTGGTAGTGGATGCCATCGGGAGTTAGTTAATTACACATTTTGACAGTAAGGTGTATAATAGGGCAGATTATATATACGCGTATAGAACCAACGCCTGAAAGGTTTTTTCAAAATCCCTTTGTAACGATTATTTGGTTTACGTAATCGATGATGTGTTTTGGTAAATGATTGATTGGCATTTGTGTGGTGAGCGTATATAATCAGAATAATTTGAATCCAAAATATTAGAATATAAATAGTAAAGGAAGGACTGAAAAAATGAAGGATTTTCGAAATTGTAATTACATATTAGGGGAATTTAGTATACCGTATAGTGACTTTTATTTATTTGTTTATTTTTATTCAATATAAAATAATCCTAACTTTACTACTACTGATATTCTTACATTTATATACATTGTTATTCGTAAATTCATTCTTATTGTTTTAAATATTATTCGTCCGTGTTTTCACGATATTATTATTTCATGATCCAACTTACTTTAATTGAATACATGATAGAAATGACATTATGTAATAACTAATATTATAATTGGTCAAGAATTTAAGAAAATTCACAGAAATTGTTCAGCGGCGAGAGTTTATGATCTAATTGATTTGAACGCAATTATACAAAACATATCAAACACTAATTTAATCTCTTACACACTACAAGATTTTGTAATGTGATTGATTGTAGATTTGATTTCGTTTGAGATAAAAACGAAAACACGAAACTTTACATATAATTTACACGGAATTTTCATAACGGTATTTCCATAAATTCGTTTCAAAAAACTTCTTATCAGAGATAAATATATATAGATTATACAGATTATTATAATTGATTCATTATATCTCAATTTAAATTCAACAGTTCATAAATTATTTATTCTCATGTTAACAATGATTGACAAATAAATGGTTTAGATTTGATTGAATCGTTTTATAACGAAATTAAGTCATTGAAATAATTATTTATTGTTTATATGAGAATATTCAACATCGTTTTGTGAAATTATAAATATATTTTGAAATGAAAATTCATGACATATATATATATATAGATATAAAGAGTTTCAAATATTTATTATCTTTTTAAAATCGTTTAATCTCTTCATTTAACATTCTAAATTAAACTGATCCTAATATTAAGATTATGATATATGTATCAGCATAAAGGCGTAGGAGTTTACAATAAGTAATATCTCAAATTGAACAATTTACAAGCGAAAACATTTGACACAAGAAAAGAGAAAGATCAACATCGAATACAAAGTTGTATTAATTTATGTGGTATGTCTTAATAATATCAATATAAAATATCAATTGCAAATTTGATTACAAAAATATTTCCTTTCACTTTCATATACATATAGTCACAAATAAAAACGGCATATTATAAATGTATTATACTTATGCTAATAAGTCGCCTATTAAGACATTACTTTTCGTACTTTACTCTCTAAATCTGAATAAGTGCATAATCACTTTGTTATAAGTAGTCGATTCTGGACTTTTCCAATGAGTGTATATTCACTTACAATAAGTGAATTTTGTTGTAATGTAACTTATAGTAAGTGAATATATATACACTTATTAAAAAAGTCTAGATTCGGCCACTTACAAAAAAGTGAGTATACACTTATTCAAATTTAGAGAGTAGGAAAAAATATAAATTGAAATACTTTAACCCATATTTATTTAAAATAATTGTAATCAACTGAACAATTACGTATAATAGATGTTATAAATATCTATGTAAATTTTCTTTATGTTAAATTTGCCATACAATAAGTATAAAAAAGATAATCACAAAAGTAAGATAAATATTCGAAAAAATGTAAAATAATTTTGCAAATTGATTAATAACAATATTGAAAAAATTGAAAATAATAATAGGTTTTGACACTTTTAATATTTATTTAAATAAACATTTATGTATATTTTTTTATTATTAACGTTACAGAATTACTTTTTCAGGACAGAAAAATCAATTAAAAAGTAAGAAAATTGTATTATAAATGGTATGCACGGATTAACCAACGATGAAATTTTGTTTCCAGTAAGTTTATTCCATTCCAAAAATCTATCAAGACATAAAACACAAAATATATACGAGATCATTTATATCGGAATTAGACACATTATCAAAACCAATAAATACGAAGCCGTCTGGTAATATTTCTTTATTTCTAACATTAATACTAAACTTGAATAATCGAGAACGTTTTGTAAAGACTACAAAAAACGAGTACCTAACAGCGAGAGAATGAAGAAACGTTATGAGAAATCTGAAGAGTACACGTAAGTTGTCCGAGTTGCCGACTTCGCGTCAGAGCGTTATAATGTTTCATGATTTATCACCTCGAACATCGGCGACGGAACGGTTGTCCTTTTTTTTTGCGCTGCTCGGTTGAAATTTTTTCACAATTGTTTTGTCGAGTTGAATTGACTGACATTTGCGGCATTGGGATAGGTGTTAAAAAGCGATTCGCAAAATGTAAAGAAGGGCTTTTTTCGTGCCGGACGAGGAGATTTGACGGCAGATAATTTCAGTGGAACACGCGCATTTGACAGAAAGTTTGTGAAATGTCTTTATGTTGTGTACAAAACAATTTGGGTCGGGGGTGTGTTCAGGTGGCCGCAATCACGAACTACTTCAGTCATCGCTTCTTAGCCTCGGAACTCGATTCTAATCCGTCGCTAGTAAAAACAGTGTCTCAAATATAGACATTTTTATAGAAGAAACAGATCAAATAATACGACAATTTTTCTATAAAAGTACTTTAAAGAACACATTTTCACACTGCCGATTTTTACATTACGATTACGATTTTTCCGAAGAGTCCGTAATTGCGGCCAAACTTTAAAAATCGGGTTCAAAAACCAACTAACGCTCCCGAATCGGTAAGCTCTGTTTATTTATATCGCGATCGTAATTTGTCGGGTCAACAAAATTATCGTCTTGATAAAAGACGCTGCGAACGCTCTGGCCGATCCGCTAAAACGCCCGTCCGAATCGGCACGCTTTGTCTCACCGATCGATTCGAGTCGATCGATAGCTCGCAAATTGAATCGCATAATGGAAGCCAAATTGGGGCAGTGGCTCTCGGGTTGGCGCGTTATCGATCGACGGATCTCCGAAGGCCCGAGTTCTCACGCGATAATCGTGACGCAACGTCGATCGGTTTGGCTATATTCCGAGTGAACCTCGCATCCTAAATCACACGTAGATTGACGCAAAGCAAATATCCGTCCCGAAGTCAAAACCGAGCTTGAACCGCCGCATTTACCCCGCACTAAATTACGTGCACTTCCGAAATAAATCGAAAGACGCCGTGCGCCGAAATCGGTTATTTTCATTTGCGGCCAAAACGGCCCCGAACGAAGCAAAGAAAATACTTCCCACGATCGGCTCTTCACGATTCAGCGACTTTTCTGGGGACATTATGCGGCTAATCGCTATTTTTTCTAGGGGATAAATTTGTCGGAATTGTCGTGCTGTGCGATTTATTGTCAAACTCGGAAGATAAACACGGGCGGCATATTTGTACCGCGCTTCCGGTTTTTCCATCGGATTAGGCGCGGGTAAGCGCGGGTGCGTCTGAAGGGCGGAACGCTTCAATGGACATTCGACCTGTTTAATATTCGGCCGGTGAATCGACGTCAAACGAGCGCGGCGTTTCGCCAATCGAAAATCAATATTTTTGGTGGCGCGTCGTCACCGCCGGTTGCGATCGGAAAAACTCCGACGTCGGATCGACCGATAAATAATAAGCCGCAAAGTTCCACAAATAACCGGCGTCAGTCGAAGTTTCTTCCGCTCCGCGCAGGACGGATACTTTTTTGTTATTGAAGCGACACTCCTGCGCTATAAATAACAACCAGTTCCGAAGATACGTTTACGCCCGCAATTAATTAAAGCTTATCCTTTAAACACCTAATTCCCTCGTTCCAACATCTTCTTTTGTACAAAAGGCCTAACCGGGTGATCATTATGCCACGAAAACGGACGATGGACTTCACGATCAAAAACACAGAAAATCGGTCGCGGTCGTCCTTGTAGACGGGGGTTAATAAATTTCTAACCCGAAGCCGTACAAAGACCGGTGTTTACAAATAACTATATAATACGCAACGAATAATCGTCATCAGCTCCGCGCGCGGTTCTCGCCAAGACGGATTTCGAAATCAATTTTGGTACACACGTTGTTGACAAAACAAGAACAAATCGAATTTGATGGATTGGTTATAACGCTACACCTGTTTTAAACGTTTCGTATATGTCGAAGATAAACATCAAAATAACTGGAATATCATCGGTGGAAAGCGCCGGTTCCCGCGATCGCCGACGGCCCGCGTTGGGCCGCGCGGCGGCGCTTCTGCGCGCTCGGCAAAAAGCCGCCGAAAAACCGCGCGGACAAAAAATCGGCCGCGCGGATTGACGTGTCCAAAGAAACGAAAGTCGGCTCGCGCGGCCCATTGTCGACGACTCGCCGTCGCCGAACACTTCCTACACAGAAGGCTGCGCGATTAAAAGGTCACCGGGGGTGACACCAGAAGACGTTCGGTACCGAGCGAGACGCGCGGAATTAGCGCAAGTCATTGGATCGATAGTGTCGGGTCGAAAGAATTCTTTCCCGATCGTCCTCGCATCTTGATAGATAAAGTCACCGTGGTGGCGAGATTGTTGATATTAGATAGGTAACTGTCTTGTGAATATTTCTCGACGATCTCGCCGAGACTTTCAATGGATTATCATTCCAATTGAAACCACACGTCATCCCGAATACACACGAGAAAATGGGCACAATAACAACAATTCCAGTTATTTGTTTGCGGGCTTTCTGTCGATTCCCGGGTTAGAAACGACCGACGAATCAACGGGACATTTAATTAGACGTGATTTATGAGCCCGCTCGAAGACAAATTTTGATTTCTTTTTGACGCGCGCATTAGTTACTGTCAAAATATGTGTCAAATTTTTGTTTTGCCGTCGCGTCAATGTTGATGTCTCGCCGATGGTATGCCATTTATATAATTAAGGTTTTTGATATAAACGAGCATCTTCGCTTTTAGGGTTTCGCGTTATCGGATTGGGCTAATTGTTATGAATCGAGTTTTATTGGTTGATTATATGATTACTTTTACAATTATATTTTAGTTTATACATTCATTATATTTTGCGTTGTTGGATCATTCAATAAATTTTAAAATAAATTCAAATCTTTCGTGTAATTAAAATTTGTTAAAATGCAATTTTTGGTACTTAAACATTTCGGTTTCGCGTTAAATAAATGAAACTGTCAATTTTCGGGTAAAGTAAAGTCATCACACGGAGAAAACATATATTTAACATTTTACCATATAATATATCAAAAGTAGGATATACTTGAAAATGTTATAAACATTACTATATCATATATTAAAAATGTCTACATAAGTTGAATATAATATTGTGCGCATTCAAAAGTTTAATACATTACAAAGTAATTTTTATAGTATTTTAAAGTATATTCTACTTTTGATATATTACATAGTAAATAGTTGGATATATGTTTTCTCCGTGCATGCAAATTAGTCAACTCAATTTGGAATTTACGAACAAATATTGTATTTACATATCCATCCTTTTTTTCTACATTTCATCAACCGACAACAATGTTTCTTCATTAATAATCATGTCAGCGTTGTAAAAATAGCAACATTGCAGCTTATTCAAGAATCGACTAGATCCCTTTACCACGATTAGTTCTTATAAATATGTTAACCGGTGAAAAAACAAATTTCTTTTACAAAACCCGATAAAATCAACATTAGACGCATTCGTTTAGATCGCCATAATTTATGTATACAGAAACAACAACCGAAGCCATAAGCTGACTTATAAAGCGCGCTCCGCTGTACCACGAGCGAAGCTTAATTGCGTAAGGTCCCAAGGCGCGCACGATAATTATAGTTTGAGGGTTTGATCAATCAATTGGACGGTCACAATTTTGACCGGTAAACGCGCGTTTTGGGACCCGTCGAAAGAGCAACGCAAACAAAAATTCCTATACACGCTTGCGGAACGGAAAACGAAAACAAAGAAGAACGAGCGAGAGACAAAAGTGACGAAGACGAGGAATCGAAATAACTCGCGACCGGGTGTGAGAGTCGAGGGGAACCCCCCGCGGTCGGTAAAGGGTTTACGGTCGAGAGACTCGTACACGCCGGGCGTCTTTCCATCGACGAGAAAACGTCCGCCCGAGATATCAGCCGTGCGATCACACGGGGGATTAAAAGAGGTGGAAGATGGCAGAGGAGGAGCCCGCACGAACCAGGCCGCGCATTTGCCTTTATTTGTTGCGCGAGTCTACGGACTGACGGATTATCCTACACGACTATTCCACCTCGTCATTCTGCGCGTCATCCTTTATACGGGGAGGACGCGAGCACATACACGTGTGCAGAAGAAATTCTCGCGCAACTTTGACCAATTAAGCGAACGCGCTTTATTTAAATAACGCACGAATGGTTGTGACGCGGCGCCGGTGTTTGCACGGTCGTGTTTATTAAAAACACCGTTTCACCTGCGAACGTAAATATTGTGCCGGCCAAGGTCAAAGACACAAACGAACCGTAACGTAAACAATCGGAAACGACCTCGTCATAATTGTTTATGTTTACGTATTTCTTGCTTACTCCGATTCTTCGGTCCTTCGTCAAAGAGGGTACACGGATTATTCACAGGGCCGTATAAACGCGATCACCGGTCCATGTGAAAGCCGTGGACGAGTAGCGATCAAATGATTCGTCGTACGTGTTTTGAAATACCCAAAACAAAACATTAATCAATAGTCAAACTTAAATCGACACTCGGCTAATCGTTCAAATTGATTCCGTATGTTAATACGTGAATTCGTATTGGTTTCGTCAGGGAAATGGGACGTTCGAATTATAATGATTCGTAAACACATAAAATCCTCGTATTCGTCCCGAGCGACGTAGGTAGACGATCGGGCTCGGCGATGTTGATGGACCGTAAGTGTCTCTTGTAACGAATATGGAACCCAGATGGGTGTATCTGTCGTAATAGTATCGCGATGTTTCGCTCCACGAAGCGAGGAGGAACCTCACCGGGGTATCAAAGGTACCGCCGAGCGACGTTATATCTATTGAATTGGACCTGCGAAGTCCCGACATCTTCACTTGTTCGCTGCCTATTAATAAGTCCCATTAGTCCCGTAAGTTCGCTAATGACTGCTCTTTAATGAGTCCCTTAATTCGAATGCTTTTGCTAAAACGCTTTCCATTTTGACACTATAGTGTCAGTATATAGATATATTATATATTCATATCTATAGATATGAATTGTGTACCCAAATATTTATAGATCAAATACATTCCGAAGACTTCTTAATGGACCAATCAACGCCCGTGAACTTGGTCCCGAAAATCGGGCGGGAATCAAAAAACATTGAGATGTTCTCGCTGGATTTCACTTTTCAAATGTCCAGCGTAACGCAATTGATTGGAAGACAACGAAACCTTTCTTGTTTTACCGGCGATAAAGGAACAACCAATTGTAGAGACGCAAAATAACAATTTACCAGCCACTTATCGTCGATGGGCCCCGCAGAAGCATTTAAGCAAATGCGTCCAACCCGAATTCGGCCCTAAAGTTGATGAGTAATATTGGTTTTGAAGTAAAAACGTTGTCGGTCCAAGGTACCATCGAAAGATAGTTTTCGGAAACAACGAAACCGGCTCATTAAGGTGACGAAACTCTTTGCTTCTTATCTGAAGTTTCCAATTGCAGGTCATCATTAATTTTGAATCCGGCACATACCTGGTCTCCAAATTTTCCCATGCACGCCGCTTCACTTGTTCTCATTCCGTCAAGGAGCGGTCTTATCGCTAAATGCGTATAATGTTAACGTCGCGTCATTTTTCTGCTGATAGAGTTCTCGAAAAATGACAAATGGACTGTTTACTCGTTCACTTGGCAGGGACGTATCCATTACAGACTGCTCCATTAGGCCCTGTTATTATCAAACGTTGCCGCGTCGCTTAATCTTCGCTTCCAGATCTTTTATACCTCTCCGGACACGATAAAAATAAGACACGTTCAAAACAAATTCAAAAATAGATACGAAACTTGATTGATAGTTTCGCTTTAAAATTCATCCGCGAATCGTCGGAAGAGTGTTCCGATTGACACAACACGGTGAAAACTTTGACTTGGAAATGAAATAGTTCAGGGTGAAAGCGGGTTTTTATGGATGAGATATAGACAGTATAGTTTAATAGAATCAACTAAAGCCATACTTTGTAACAATATATAAACAATAAGTACCGCCTTCATATGTTTTACATATGTTAACCTACTATATAACTAAACGTTTTCAAACCAATTGTTTATTATGGATGAAATATATATTTTTATATAGTTTGATAATTGTTGATTAGGAACATTTAACGTTTAATAAATTAAAGGATATTAAAATAATAGCAAACCATTTCAGACCAACAAATAATTGTAGTAATTAGGAAGAATTGACTGTTTTTATTCTGCGAATGGTAATTGGATTGCAAATTCTTGATTAAAGGTGTCGTGGTTTTATACAGCAGGTGGTGGATTACAGTTTGAATAGTAAAACACTAAAAGTATGAGATTATGAAAATTTGAAAGACGAAAACGTACAGTTATTACTGAAGTTGAAGTTATTTAATAGACGTAGAAAAAAATATTGCACATTTTTAATGTTTAAATAATTATATTAATAATCTAATTCTGACTTAATTATATAGTAAACAGTCACTCGACGCGTAGGAAAAACTACAAAAATCTGTTAAATGTCGTTATTATGGTAATATAATATTATATAATAATTAATATATAATACTGATTATTTTGTATCATTTTTGTTCTCCCATTCAATCAGCGGAGTCTAATATTATACTATCCGAATTGCATAACATCGCTTTCTCAGAGTACGATACCATATTTTGCGCTAAATTTATTTTGACTTTTGCCACGCCTTACAGCAAATTTGATTATCTTACGTAATAAAGTTCTTTTATCGGTTTCATATTTTTTTTGAAAATTACTATCATTTGTCGGAGGCGTTTTAATTTTGAAATTAAATAAAGTTAATTACAAAATGTTTCTTCTACCTATATACAATAGGTAGTATAATTTACAATTGACAAAAAAATATTAAATTTATATTTTGTAATATTATTAAATAATATACCACTAGACTAAAAGAAGATTATGAACGTTCAGTAATGTACACATTATTTCGGCAGATTTAATTGAAAATATACTCTTAAATCTCAAGTACTAAAACGTAACAGCAAAAATTGTGACATTGTTTAATAAATTGTTTCCTTTTTTTATACTGGAATAAAAAAAAAATTTTAATATCTTACCATAGCCATGATATTATATATTACCTTCTTCTCATTACAAATTACACAGAAAATAAATTTCTTCATAACGCATCTATCACGCATTTTTTTTGAAATTTCAAATCAAATTTGCTTTTAACCAATAGCTATTCAATATTACAACTATACACCGAGGACATGAAACTAAAAATAAACTTGTAAATAGTTGACCAAACAATGTTATATTACAATAGTGGAACAACTGAAATTGTGCCCTGCATCAACCAGGGAGAACACAGATACAATTGATTCAGTCGAAATGTTACACATTACATGCTGTACAATCGCGTTATTAAATCATTTTCCTCTAACTACCAAACGGGACTTACCACCACACGAAAACCTAACCGTGTCAAGTATACCCGATTCCAAAAGACTCCCAAAAACATTTCTAAATTGCTACCCTTTTAAAGTAGCTCACCACAACTTTCGAATAAGTCATTATCTACAATCACCTAGACACAAATGGTATTCCACGTTTGTGATGCGTCATAATGTCAGGAAATCCCTGATAACAATAACTCGAGGATGACCATTGGCATTGTGAGAGCCTTTCGTTGTAAACATCATCTGATAAAACAATGAGATTGATCGAAGCTCCGACCATTATATTTACAGATTAGCTACAATGGAAACAATATTGTGACAAACGTGGGCAACTCGGTTGACTTCGGGCCGGAATTCTTCTAAACAAAAAATGTTTTGCATCCAATGATGACTGTAAGTCGATGATAACGGCCGATAAGATTTGTAAACGAGTCTTTCGAAAGAGAAGAAAAAATGACGTCCTAACGACTGAAAATATTTTTGCTTAATGATGATGCCATTGTCTTTGCCTCGGATCAACCGTAAGATCTCGCTATCTCGCAGCTGTCACAATTACCTTTAATCCCCGATTTCCAAAAGTCGTCGCGACAACTGCACCCACTTATTTCCACGCTTTTACCCATGAACCCACCACGCGACCATCCATCAGACGCGAAAATTCGCTGTACTTCTAGTCAATCCTGGTGGTCATAGTTTCAACCCTGGTAGGAATTAAGCAATCATAAATTATTTATATAGAATTCGTAAAAAGCCAGATATGGAAATCTATTTTTGGCTTGATCATAGTCTTAAAAGAGCATTATTAAAAATATATACGTTTTTTAATATTATGAAAACTATATTTTATTTATTGCTATATATATATAGTAATATATGCGACCAATTTTACACGTTAATTATCTACCATGTATTATGATAGCTCAAAATAGTAGATGCAAGTGAGGGATTATATATATTATGTGGAGATAATATACGCAGAGACGTTAATTTAAATCCATATTTTATTTACATAAATGAAATTTATCTATTTGAACATTATTAACGTATTAGAATGATGATGATCGTGCTAATAAATTATGGTGTAATTAAAGAATATGAATGTATTTTAAATGTTTGTAATTGTTCAAATTCAATATTTTTTTCAACTGAATACAACTTAAATGTTATGAATTTATAGATATATAAGGTATGTCTCATCTCGGCCATAAACTCTTACACCCTTCTCAAAACCCAGTCATATTGATATAATTACTATATGGCCCTTTTATTCTGATTTTCTAAAACAACTCTTACCACGCATTGTAACCAGATAATGGCCATACCTCAAGTGCAGCAAGCCACGCCAAATTCCCAACAGGCATCCAGAAATTATTAACAAACAATTTGGAATTCCCGCTCTCGGCAGTGGCAAAAATGGATCACGCTCGATCGTTCGACCTTTGCAACCAAGCCCAAACCTTTCTAAAAATTGTGCAACGTACGTTTGCTGTTTTCATGACGCAGCAACCAAACGGCAGCGTATTGCCACGGCACTCCATGGGAAAAGGCTAGATAAAGGGAGATCGAGCCTTTGCGACAAATATAAGCCGGCGCGATTGTCGGAATGTCCGCTTTGCAAAATATAGGCAAAAATATTGATGGGATTAACGTCGACGAATGAGACCAAGCGAGCCATTAGGTCGGATTAAAATTGCGCGAATAATCCGATTCTCGATATTCAGTAGCCGAAACGACGGAGAAAAAGGACGGCAAAGGACGACGCCGGCGGGACGAAGAGCGCGCGAGCGAGAAGGAAGGAACGGAGCTGAAGAAAAAGGCCTTTTGTGCTTTGCCACGCTTCTGGGTTCTTCTTAACTCGCGTGGCTGGCTCACTGAAGAAGGGTTGGCCGGCTGGCCAAATATTTATCGTAATTACCCGGGCCTGTTATTATTCCAAATACGGGATTTGCGAGGCACCTTTCGGCACCGGAAACGAGACTTTCGTCGGGCTTGTCCACTTGGAATAATAATGGCCCACACCCGAGGCTTTATTCCCGGGAAAAATGTGGCGTTTCCAAAGCCGCGGCTTCGCTGCCCAAAAGCGGCAGCCGATGTTTTGCCAAAACAACTTCGGTTTCGCTCGCGCGACCACTTGAAATAACACGCACGGTTGTTTAGAACAATTTCCAAACATTCGCCATAAATATATATATATATATATAGATGCGAAGATCCCGTTTGCACATTATACACACGGCAACCCCAGTGAAGCGGTTTTAATACTTACCTTATTTTTAGGCAAACCATTTTGTTTCCGATTTTTGGACAGAAATACACCGGACAATTATCGCCGTCGTCCCTGGACCAGTTTGCCGGCGGTATTGAAATTCGTTAGTGAAAAATTAACGCAGACTTAAATCCAGACCAGTGGAGTTATTAATAACTTGGCGCAACTAACGACGCATTCAATCGATTAAACTGCTATTTGCAATCGCCGGTTATTTCAGTAACGTGAGTCGACGTGAATAAATTGTTCAACGTCTATCGGAACCTAATCATGCCCATAAATTGTAACTCCGAAACATACCGGAATAATATTCATATTAACCGCCAGAATTTCAACACTGAAAATAGCCGGTCGTGTTAAATATATTACGTATCAATTATGAATCCTCGGAACCACCGTCCGTGATTTTCCTATCTTTTCCGGTACTCTTTTGTTACTCTATCAGTCCCAAAACGCGAAATTCGAAACACGATGCTCGCGGTTAAGGAACGCGGACTCAAACGGAGTATGCGGAATTGCGAATCAAATTTGTCGAAGGCGGTCGTAAAAATCGTGACGAAAGCATTCGGGACGGTGCCTTTATTGAACGGGACAGCTTGACAGTGCGCGCGTTTCGGACAATAAAATCAGAGTGAACGCAGCCACAGAGTTATACGAATAAAGATATCTGTCGGCGGGACTGGAGCTTTGACCAAGCCGTGCAGTGATCCATCTTAGACCTGCCAACTCTAGCTCGAATCGCGGACCTGCATCCGACGAATAGCGTCACTAACCGTTAGAGATCGCGATCAACCACCTCGCCGCTTATCTCGTTCGATGATTCGCCTATGATCAAAAATTCGAACACTTTATTTTCCACTCGCAAAATATACCTATCCCCGTCCGGCGCATCTTTGACGCATTCCGTTACTTTTTCCGCGACTTTTGTCACAACGCAACATATTCGTCGCCGGACTTTTATGAACGTTATATTGTATTCGCTTCGTCGGAACCAATCAAAAATGTCCATAAAAAATAATCCGCCGCACAAAAACACGGTTCCTTTAATCCCCGAAACGTCTTCGAACTAATCAACGTAAATGTAACCTCAATAAACGTTCCGCTACGTTGCAAGATTTACGACGCGCAGCGGCGCAAACGCGACGTAAAACCGAAGCCAAAAACGTCCATACTCCAAATATGACGAATCGGCGGTATTAAAATTAACGTATTCCCGAAAGTCAGAATCGCATCACAAAATAACGCACGATTGTTTCTCTCCCGAAAAATGTTAATGAAGAATTTATCTCCTGCCGAAGGATAATCATATTAGAATGGATCGACTCATTAACATTTAAATAAACACGTATCTTTGGACAGCTCTTATTCCTCAGGATGATTCCAGCAATTATTCTTTCCCAAAAATTCTTTCCTCTCGCACATATGTCGCAATGTTGTCGGAGGTGTGTCCTAAAAAATATGCGACTGTTTAGATTAATAATTTATCGATACGACGTGGCGCGATTAAAATATTACAGAGCTGCGGAATAGTCCCGGCTCTTTCGGTCGCTCGTTTTTTTCTTCTTCTTCTTCTTCTTGTTCTTTTTTCCTTCGCTCCCTCTCTCTCCCTCGGCTCTTCCCTCTTCGTCGTGACTTTTTTGTTCCCGTTCTGTTCGGCGTCGTGGCGTTCTTATACCACGCTGAAATAGGATATTCGCGAGTTCCAGGAGTTACTAGTAAACCGATGTGTATATGATTATGTAAATTGCTTGTAGTATGACATCAGTGCTTGTAAATAAATTTATTGCAGATTTGTCTGACCGTGTAAATAAGATTCGCTGTCTCGCAGGATTTACGTATATTTTTCATCGCTTCTGATTTATTTTGTTATTTCTACAATATAATCAACGTGGTCGGATTAGAAAGAAAGAAGAAAAAAACGGGCACCATGAATTATTTATAGACACTATTTAACGATTTTTCATTCAGATGACTTTTGTCGATGAACGTTCTCAGTAATGAGTACTACAAGAAATGTTTCGATTAATGAATGTTAATTGATTGGAATAAATCAAACCAAAGTGTACGACAAATTTTTTACGTATATTATCAACATTACTATTATTATTATTATTATTATTAATATTATCATCGTTTATACGACATTAATGCACTTATTAATCATTTATATTGCGTTACTATTATGATTATTCATACAACATTCATCGATCCGCAGAAGTCAAAGAATCGTCGTCAAATCAATGTAAAAACTGACGTTACAAAAATGTCTTATTTCAAGACATTGTTATGCAAAAGATAAAGATGAAAATAGTCAACTTTGTACCAAACGCAAACCGTGGCCCGACTCGAATGTTATTATACATACCACGCGGCAAATTATATTGTCGTACAATGCGGCCCACGTACGCACATGTTTACTTATTTATCATCAGTATCAACAGATGCGTCCCGGTAATTGCACGAAGTGCATCTAATTGCGTTCTTGCGCACGTATGACCACCGCATTGCTCCGTCTAATTTTCGGTCATTAAACAAAATGATGCTCCCATTTGGTCGCTACAAGTCAAACAATGAACGCCTTTTTAATTACCACGCTTCTTTGCGCCTATAATACGTTACTACATACATGTTCGTGTACACATTTTTGTCATACACGTTGAAAAAAATAATCTTACAAAGTTGACCAAACTACAGTGAGAAAATAAAATTGTAAGGGGAACTATGTACATCGTTAATCGTACAATTTCACATTGTACCAGTCTTACGATTTGAATAGTAAACGACGTCAGCCAATGAGATATCGACATTCAACTGGTTTAGCCAATGAAAAGCATCAAAATGTTACAATGTAAATTATACAATTACATTTTCTCAATGTAGATAATAAAAGTAAGAAAAATAAGCAAAAATGTAAAAAATATGATAAATTTTATGGTTAGAAAATTCTAATAATATGTCGAATATTACCAAACAAACGATAAAAACTATAAAAAAAGTATTAAAAATTATTCATCAAAATAGCAAATGCACGGGAAAAAATATCAATGTTAAATCAGCATTGATTCAACATTGACACAACTTTATTCTTATTTTTTAGGTTAGAAATGTTGAATTAATACTGATTCAATGTAATTTTTACGTTGTATCTAATTCAAATTAACATTTCGAGAATAACATTGAGTATACGATGTTGATTTAGAATTGATATTTTTCCCCGTGTGTGTGACAGTGATGTTCAATATTAAAA
>JABFQC010000380.1:0-28661 GCA_022817085.1 Psilanteris sp. ZL-2020
ATGGAAAATATTCTCCCATTATTAAAGAATAGCTCGAGTTATTTACAATTAATACATATGCTATTTAATAATTCTGTATCATAACACACTAACTCTGTTACGTCAGGCATGAAGAACCCCCTTAATATTGATTATAAATAAAATTAATCGTGTATATATATATATATATAAACCTAATATTTTATTTAAATGTATAATTTCTGTATTTAATTTGAATATATGACTTAACGTATGATTCATAATGACAAAAAAAGTTTTATATAAAAATTAAAAAAAATAAATAAATAATAAATATAGTTTCTGAAAATGATATTTACAAATTTTTTGTTGCACTTAAACAAGTATCATACTTTTACCAACTACTTTTGTTAAATAATAATTATATATCAATATTTTAAATAAATAATATTTTTTGAAATATTTTAGAAAATATCATTAAAAACTAATATTTTTTGATTATTTTTTAGTAAATTCTACATATCGACGTATCGATACTGAAGAAAATGTGTTTTCAAGAATAAAATAAGAAAGTATTACCTTCACATCGTAATGCGTACTAAGCGTTGATAAATAAGATATCTGCAATACTAACACTAGATATCGTCCAGTTTTCACTTTTACACAGGAGTTAATATTTTATTGAATTAATAATATTTTTATATATAAATATTATAAAAAAAATATAATATATTCATCAACTGGATATTAAATAATAAATATGATTATTATTAAATAATAATATTTAGATTTTTAATAATAGAACGCATATAATTAAAATTATATGATAATAAATAAAAAATTACTATGTATAATTAATTACTATTATAAAAATATTATACAAAAGAAATTGTAATATTCTAAATATTTATTCTCATTTTATATCTTGTATCTTGTATCTACCTCTCAGTGTAGATTTGTTAAATTTAATATAAAATTAGTAACGAATTTGACTGCAACATAAAATTACATAAAATTTTTTTCTTAAGAAGTCTGATATGTATATGAAGGTTGTTAATTTGTTGTATTATTAGTACATATATCGAGACATGCATATTACTATGGTAATGGTGATCAAAGGGTAATTATAAAAATTTAAGATAAGACAATTTTATATAATCTTGTATAAAATTCATCGTAGATTTTATTAAGCTTTTAAATATAATTTTGTTTACTGTTATGAGTATATTTATTAGTTTTCATATATAACATTGATGATATATTTCTTCTTTTAAAATGTGATACTTGATCAATAAAATTTATATTATTTCTATATTATTTCACCTTTAACACAAAAATAAATTGTAAGTATATACACTGAAATAAATATTTCTACAAATTGATCAATCTTGGTATGGTAAAAGTGTAATATAAAAAAGTAAAAAATTACCAAAACATGTGCAAAACTAGTAATATTGTTTAACATATGTTTACATTTTTGTGTCTTAGATGTTACGAATATAAGATACAAAGTGACTTATTTAAAGCATTAAATGTCTTAATATGTTGTGCTTTCGATTAAGACGCGTAGAGATCTAAATTTAGTCGATTATTTGTGTCTTAAATAAGACACGTGTATTGTATATTTTTTAACAGTGTAGATTTTTTGTATAGCGGTAACAAGTTTTTTTCAATGTCAAATTTAAATCGTGTTCATCAAAGGATTTAATTTATATATTTTATGGTAAAAACAAAACTTTGTTATATCATACGAAGTTATTTTGAGATATCATACAAATAACTCTTGATTTTAGATGTCTTAAATTAAAATTCTTTATAATATTTCTTTTTTAAAACTTAATTTAAATATAATTATATGTATTAAATAATAGATATTATATTTATATTATTATATAAAGTTAAAGCTTTTTTAAAGTTATTATTTAAAAAATGTAAATATAAGTTTTTAGTCATACATAAGTATATTTAAAAATGTAACTTTTTTAATATTATGAAACATTCTTTTAATTGCTTCATTGAATATGAATTTTTATTATAAGATCTTTATAAAAAATTTTGAAATTATTAACAAAAAAATTAAGTTACTGCTAAATGCAAATAATATTAAAAAATATTTTATAACACACTTTCTATTTCAAAACGTTTATTATTTATTTCACTCATACTGATAATAAAGTATTTTTTAACGGTATAGTATCCTAAATTATTAAAAATTATATATAAAATGTGTAGCAATATAATATACATTAATAAATTATAGTTCTATACATCGAAATTAAATATATTAATAATAAACGTTAGATTTAATTCAAAGTAACATTGAGTTGTATGTAAATAATAAATATTTCGTCAGTTCGATAATAAATATATGACATAACGGTAAATTTCATTTCAATAAATAAAAATTTGTTTTGAAAGTTTCTAAATGTTATTTCACATTTATTGAGTAACACAAAGTGATCGATGACTCTGAGAATGGATTGTGTCTCTTGGAAATTCTCTCTGCAAATTTCATCCACGAGGAAACATAGAACTCGGATACATGCATGGCCAATATAATATGGAATATCTTCAGTATGTTAAGTGGTACCTATATGGCGGCTTTGCGCAAGTCCCGTACTTGATCGATGAACGAGAATGTTGGATTAGATTTAACGAGAATATTACTAAATTCGAAGAATGAGGCGACAGTTATACATAGAGACTAACATTGTGATGATATGCACACAAAATTAACGCATTTGTCATCGGAATCACGAAGACGTTTATATGTAATTACGACTAACAGCATCACAATTAATTCACATTTAACGTGAAATCCCCATTGTTTCTTTGCGTGATACAATAACTTGTCAAATCCGTATATAAATTTTAATAGACTCCAAGAATCATTTATACTTAAAATTTATTTTAATTAATGCCGAAAATTAATTACAACATGTCTGTGTACTATATATAAATAAATGCATAACGATACAATGTTTATAAACAATTATATGTATGTATATGTTTGAGAATTATATCTATCACCTATATTTTCTTTATTTAAACTATTTTTAATAAAACACGAACAAATAATTGTAAGTAAAATCGCTTATCCAAAAATAATATTGACATTCGAAAGGTGCTTTTAGGGTATTCAAATTATATTTAGCGAACGTTGAGGTTTTAATACTTTGTAAACAGCATTTTTTGTACCTACCGTTACTACATAGGTTAGTTTTATAATAGAAACTAAATATTATAATTTCTAATTGTTGTTAATAGAAATTTAATATTTATTGTTTATGTATCTATAAATCGATAAATTTACTACAACGTTAATTATCTGTATTAAGATAATTAAATTTTAATATTTATTTTCTCAGATAATTATTTAAAATTTTAGTAATAGGATTAATAAAGTTAATTAATACATATAAAATTGTGCATAAACATAATTATAAGGTATATATATATATATATATATGTTTTTCTTAAATCTTAAGTGAAATTTGATTATTACGATTATATAGCCAACTATATTATTTTTATATTATACATTTCTTATATATTTATATTTATTTAGCCTTAATTAATAATAGATATTTATTAATATATTATATATAATAAAAATTGTAACATATTTATTTATTATTACGTAATTATACATTATTATATATTACGTTGGTTAATTTCAACTAATATTAAATATAAATATTATACAAACAATAAAATTTCTAGATTTTTATTTATATTGTATGCATTTTTAATTTCCGATTTCAGAATATCAAATTAGATTTAAAAAATTCTGTTGAATTTTTAATAATTATTTCTTTAAAACCCATAAATGTAGGTAAAATATAATATAAATGCGCAATAAAATATCACATCTAATGAAACTAATTATCGAAAATAATGCACTTTATTGTTTCCTGTTGTAAACAACATCTAATTTCCGGCATAATAGAAGAAACTCTCTAACTCTATATCTATTTCCTATCAGTTTACACCATTTATTCCATGCTACGAACTCCCTACCATGTTTAATAGAAAATTTCCTACTTACATAAACGAATTATACATTTTGGATATATTATATTATAATAATAGAAAAATACATAAGTTTTTTGTAAATAATATATTTGTTGTGCTAATATAATCAGTATTAGAGAAATAAGAAAAGACTCATCCCTGCGTGGAAAATCTTAGATTAGCTTTAATGTAGAAATAATCAGGCATATAAATGTTAAAAGTTTGGCAATAATTTGATAAACTGAATGGCCCTGGAATATGGTAAAAAAAATGTTGCCCGTTTTCTATGTGAATATCTGACGAAATTAACTCCTTTTAAAATATAGAACGATTCAAATTGTATGGGTTTGTCTTAGTACAGAAAATTTTATAAAACACGATACTTTGTCTGATTCTTTCCATACTATTTCGCAGTATTACAACAGCCGAGATTTGAATCGACGTCCTTCAAGTTAGAAGATTGAACTGTAACCACTAAGTCACCACAACTTGTAATATTAAATACATTAAAGACATATTGAATGCCACACAATGCATGCTACGCTGCTGTTAATAAATCTTTTAATATTAAATGTTAAAAGTCGTGGTGGCTTAGTGGTTAGAGTTCAGTCTTCTAACTTGACAGATGTCGGTTCGACAACTTGGTTGTTTTAGTAGAGTAAACTGTTAGAATTGTAGGTTTTTTTAGATAAAATACATATAGAGTAAATTAGTTTGGTAAACTAGTTTGTCAACTGTAAAAAATTATTTTATAATATTATCTGCGTTGATTAAACCCATAAAAATAAGAAAACTGAAAATTGTTATTCAGTCAGATAAATTAGACTATTGTCATCTAATTTCATTTGACAGTTAGCCTGAAAACGTATAAAATTGAAACTGGAGCCTTCCTTAAGGTTTATTCAACTTATCAATTTATTACCAGACTTTTGACACATTGTTTGCCTGTTTACAGCCTGATTATTGCCAGCTTAAATTTTACGCGAATGTATACAATATAAAAGTAAAATATTTTAGAAACATATATCATTAAATCGAAATTTAAATTTTTTACTAACATTAAAATATAACATTACATATATTATGACGAAATCTTGCCTGATAAATTCACTGATTTTCATTGAAATTGACCTTAATTATCGTTAGAGATTTTCAAATTTTTCAGAATTTACAAATTTTAAAAGTGGTTTGTAGTTGACAAATGTTACGAGTTGATTTCAAGTTAGATTTAGAATACAAAATTTAAATTTACGTATAAACGTGATCTTTAACAACATTAAGGCTGGACCATATTATCACAAAAAATATTTTGCCAAGCGTTTTCGACCGTGTTATAAGCGTAAAACAACCTTGAATACCAAACAAAAATGTTTATTGCCAGGAATGTTCAAAACTTCAGTTCTGTAAACTTTAGTTATGAATTGTCATATTCAGGATTTTACACATAATGTTAGGAAAAATACGTACACCATTGAAACAACAGAACTGTAAAAGATTGCACAAGTGTTGCATTGAAAAATTTTATTTTTTATGAATTACGAGAGAATCAAAGTTTATATGAAATAATGGATGCCCTGAGAAATCTCTTCAACATTAGTGTTTTTAAAGATCCATGTTTCTGAATAGAAATATTTGGAAAAACTACTACTTTGAGATAATATTATTTTTAAATTTTAAATGATAAAAATATATAATATTACTTAAAAGTCTCATACACATCTATTTCTATTGTTCTGTTGAATGATATGACTATCCTTGATATTGGCCTGCGGCATTTAGGTTGGTAAGACTTTCTCAGTTGACTGACAACGGTTATGTTTTGTGGTTTTAATAACGCACCCTGATATGAACGTTGTTTTTATTTTGAATTTATTTCTACAATTTTAATAGATATCAACTAGTTTCTGCGTTCTATTTTGAAACATTTATTTTCAAAGTAGTAAAAACAAGACATACATACAAAAAATTATAAAGTAGTTTTACAGTTGACATCAATAAAAATTTAAATTATAAAATATCTATGAATACTAAGTATTTTATATAGTTCTATTTTTAAAATTGTACGGACCAATATATATAGAGTTCGCCGAAACAATATTTATTCGTTTTAAAAAATGATAAAGTCAACAACAGAAATTTACACAAAACGTACCAGTATAGCTTTAAATGCATCTCAAGAACTCAAGTACTTTCCCTTCCTTAACCTCACTTAATATTGTTACGTGACTGAAACATACGTGTTCATATAATCGGACGAACACTTTCGAAACAGGTCTTATATTTTACAAATACATTCTATAAGTAGAAGTTTAAAAAATGACTTTTCAGTGAAATACAATTTAATGAAAAGAATTTTTAGTTTGACACAGGAAAGAGATTTTTGGAGGTTTAAAAAAATAGGTGTTAAAAGAATTTTAAGATTATTATTACAGATTAATAAGATAATTTTATTACAGAATATTAAGATAATTTTACAGACTAAAAAATAAAAAAGAATAGATTTTTATACTTCATATATTTATTGTTATTGTGTTTCGCCTTCGTTGTAAGTTCATCATAACTATAAAAATAAAAATAGCAAAAGCGTATTAAAGAAAGTTATTAGCTATGAAATAAATAAAGTACAAATAAATTTTGAATTTTTGTATAAATACAATATTTATGCTGAATAATTTTCAAATTTTACAGAATTCACGTATCTACACCATAGTTTGATAAATTTTATAATGTATAGACTTAATTACTGACATCTTTATTTTAATTTTTTAATTTTAATAATAAAATAAATGGATTTAGAATTTCTAATTCTATCTTTATTGAGGAACTTTCGAATTTTCATTATATAAATATGTTTATACTTTTGTATAAACAATAGTATATATTATGATATTGAGAATATAATAATAATAAATTTACTATTCCAAGGTCGACAACATGTAGCTCGCAACAAAAATTGTTTTACTCTGACACAAAACGTTAAGGGGGCCCCACAATGAAAAATCAATTTCAGTTTATTTCGTGCCCCTACGCTGTTATTATTATTTATCATATTTTGTATACAATAAGTGTTAATTTCATTCATTTTTACATGAAATAATATTTATCTTACTTTATATAACAGATTCAATAAAATATGTCTAATAAAATTTAAATAAATGTCGTAATATTAATAATATTATAATATTTTAATAATATAATATATTAAATATGCATCCATTACACATAAAATAATTTAAACTATTATATAGATATAAAAAATTACAAACTATGATGCTAAGATGAAATCAAAATATTTACTTATATTTAGAATATTATTACTTATCTGGTTAGAGAAATATTTTGCCGCGTGGGTACTATATCAAAATGTATTCTAGACCTAAAAACGGGAGAGAAGTAAGTGAGGATGCACAAACTTTTACAGTATCTCAATGCAGTCAGATATAGAAAGCTTTGGAAATACTGAGTTTTTCTATACTACATTTAAGAAAAATGCGAACTGTAATAGTTTCTAAAAATGAATAATAACATAATATAAACTTATATAATTTTATTACTAAAAGGAGTATTAAAATTTATACTAATATATTAAATCAAACAATGTAATAATTTTATTAATAAAAATAAAATAAAAATGGAAATTATAGTAATTTTTAGATCGAAGTATGTAAGAAAAAGTTTCTTCTGCTGTTATTCTCGCTTTTACATGAAACGATGTTGATCCTGTTGATAAATAACGAAACTGATTATTCTGTTTCATGTAAATACCTACTATTACATATATGTACATTATCTATAAACTTCCAAACTGAAATACAACTTCGCAAAATTTTGTGAATATTCAGGTTTAATAATAAATATGCAATTTACTATTAGGACGAATTTAGGCTTAAACATATATTATTTTGCGGCCTCATCTAAACGAGTTAGGAATGTTAAGAATCATATCGCGATATTTTAGTTTGAGTGAAAAAAACGCGTTATATCATAAGTTATTGCATTACAGCATAGTTAGGTATCTAAAATTTCATCATTTTTCGTCGGTAAAATAGCAGTCTAACTCTTTTTCCTGTGGATGGCCGAAAGACTCGACGAGGTCGCGTGATGGCATTCCCCTCGCACAGTAAATAAATTACTTTAGCTTATCAGGAGTAATAGGAGTGCGCACGACACAGATTGGTTGGCACAGAGCACGCGAATTAAAAGTTACTTCGCGACGAAGAGAAGGATATAGAGTTGCTCGGAAAGAAGAGACGTGGACGTTACTATTTCGCTCCGGGCAATTTTCGGTTGAGAAAAGACCAAAGGATCATTCGCTAAGACTTTACGTCTGGAGCACGAAATACGATGCATTCAAATAATGTTGCACTGCTATTTTAAGTGAAAATATTGCGCCAACGAAAATGCTAGTAAAAATGTATCTCTTTTTGCCCGAGTCTAGGGATTTCCCTGTTTTGGTAATAAATTATTTTTAACCAAAATTGTTATTATATTTAGTACACGTTTTTATATTAAGGCGAATCTAATTTTCCACGTTTCAGCTTTGCCGTGTAATTTATTCCTTGTTTCTCCGTCGCGCTTTAAAATGAATAACAAATGCGACGTACGTATAAAGGGATCGTTTTATTTATATACATTAAAAGTTAATTGTTAGCATTTTAATTCCGAGATTATTTTGTGTTGCTTTGTTTTGATTTTGTTGCCAATTAATATTTTCAACGAATTGAACGATTTGCTAAATTGAGTAGAATTTTTTCTAATAGATTTGGATTTTTATATTGAAACTGCGTTAAACTTTGTTCGGCGTTTCTGATGTAAGTAAAAACCCGAAACAAACTTTAGCAAAAATACAGTTTAAAACTTTCAATTTTTCTGTTGCAAACTTTTGTTTAATTGTACAAAATTATTAACTTTTATTATAATGTACTTTATGTAATCAGTATTTTTCAGTTCAAAAATTTGAGAAAAATAATGGAAAGGTAATTAGAGAAGTGGAACTGCATTTATTATATATAATTATTATTAGTTTTTTAATATACTTACGAAGGGTACCGATTTTTAACTATTAACAGCCAATATCGTAAAATTTAAAATTGTCACAATAGAAATTATGATTTTTAATTTTTATATTTAACATGACTTTTTCTTAAACCTCTAAAGGTTTAATTTGCATTGTTACTATTTTGTGCGTATCTAATTATTATTATATTACAGTTCTATTGAAAAGCTATTGAGATCCGGGTACAGATTATTAACAAGTTCTGCGGTGGGCTGAAGAGTTGTTTGATAAACTTCAAATAAGTTCAACTTATTGCTAATAATTAATTATATCTTTTGTTAGTGATATGACATATAGATCGAGTCAAAAAAAATCAACAAATATGTAATAAGTAGATAAAAAATCTAAAATATTTAAACCCTTAAATTTTAACTTTGATGAACAATTTAATTTGATTGACGTATTAAAATTTGCGCTTACTTTTAATAATACACATATGAAAAGCGAGGTTTTGGATGAAATAGTTAATCTGTCTCCATTCGAAAATTGAACTTCAAAGTAAATTTTAAAAGCACTTTTAGGTTTCATTAAATACTACAGTTCGTCATATGGGATGATCGATAAATACTAATTTTATATTTAATATATTCGAACAAAATAACGATTTGTTTCAGTTATCTTGGATAACACATGTATTTGAGTGTATTATATATTACATTATATACAAAACATAAAAACATAAGGATACATTGAACAAGCTTTAAATTACTTAATCATGAACTCTTCTTGACGGATAATAGAAATAAATACCGTGATAAGCAGTTTTTATCATATTTCATCCACGAAATGAAAAACAGACACGCGAAAGTCTTAGGTACGGCATAAGTCGAATTACGAAAATTCGTGCAAAACGTTCCAGCTGAGGAAGTACGAAACTTACAGAAATAGAGTTTTTTTCTTTTTCACCGTTAGGAGATTTTGAAAAGTTCAGTCGCCCCTTGATCCTTCCGTACGACTTTTCTACACTTTTTTGTTCCATCCCGTCGTTCCTGTTTTCTTCGAACACTTCGTCCGTTTCTTTCGCTTTTGCATTATTTCAAAGGCACTTGGCGTGTTTATGGCGGCATTGGTTTCGAAGCGTTCAAAATCAGAAACTTTCGGTTGAACGTCGGTGAAAAGTGCCATTGGTATTTTTAGCCATAACAAGGACTGATTGATACGATTTTATTGCGTGCTTCTGGGATTTATAGGCGATCATTTTTTACTTTGATTGATTTACATCGTCCAACTTAATTGTTTACGTGTTTAACTATGATTTCTAATAATTCGTTAACATATATTTATTATAACAAAATTACAGCTACACATTATCATAGCATATAAATATATACATATATATGTTTGCCATTTTAGAATGTTTTGTATTGTAGAATAATTATTATTAATAAAATACAAAACATATATAATCACTATTTTTGATCGAAGGTACGAAAGTGTTATTTTTATTTATAACAATTTTTTAAATACTAGTTATTCTCATGCTTCGAATATATTGAATCGTGATCCATTATTTATTACAACTAAAATATTTGCGTACTATTTTTTTTTATTTGAAATAATAAAATTTAGTGAAAAAAATACAAGCGCAGTTGAAATCTAAACATTTGTATACGTGTACGAAATAATTGCGTATACATAATATAAGCGATTAATAATATATGTTATTATAATATAATTGTAATGTCAATTAGTAACAATTTTAGTTTTAATATTTATGAATTCAGAATTAAATAATGAATTTATTGTTTACATGCTCCATTCCATCAGTTCTATTAAGTAATATTAATTATAATCGCATATTAAAACTTGTAAGATTTATTCAAATTAACTGAAACTGAGTTTGATATTATATTTAGTAAGTTTATATTTTGTATAAAATGTAGAGATATATAGACGCATTTTGTAGATAGATATTATATAGGTGGAGTATTATTTTAAATAAATAACAAGATTGTATAATATGTTTTAAAATTACATATACCTTAAATTAACATGCGAAAATGTTCAATTAGCTTCACGAGAAAATTGTAATTAATTACTCTCAAAATTATTAATCGGCTTTGCTTTATATTTATTATCATTTCGTAATTTCTCTATTGATTATGAAATTGAATATTTTTAGTGCACATAATACATATATATATATATTTTGTACGTATAATATGTAAAGTAAACATAAATATCGCATTTCTAATATTATTTTTTTTGTCCTTTTGTTGCAGGTAAATCAGCATCAACGATCAATACGAGCCAGTTTCTGCATGAAACAGTAAACGAAAAGCCGTGTGTTATTACCGAATACGTCTTGCCATCAAAGAATAAAATTTCAAATAAATGATATGAATCTAAATTACTGTTATTTTGTACGAAGCATTTTCTTCGAACATTTTGTAATGTACCAATCCCAATCAGTAATACGTATAAATGCAAATAATTTAATTCATATACGTACACCAGTTATTTCTTTCTTTTTATCAATATACGTCAAATTTGTCGAGATGCTCCCTCTCTAGAAAAATAACGCGTTCTTATTATATTCGATGTTCGCTCATTAAATATATAACTACTTACAATGATAAATAAGTAATGCTATTTTATCACCTGACTTCGTACGTTAATTTTACAATATTATACACGTTTCTTACGAACACTGAATATTACAAGTTGTAAATTAATATTTAAATATATTACTCAGATATGCCATACCATCAGATGTTGACGAACCTTTAATTATTAAAAGCATGTAATATCGATTATATTTAAATGTGATTATATTTAAATATATAATAAAGTCAGACGCGGCATTTTCTTATTATTAGACTCTGTTATTGAATAAATATATATGGCATCTTAAAGTACACAAATATTTACATAACAAAAATAAAATATTGTATCTTCAATTTCCATTTATTGGATAAATAATCGACCCAACATTTAGAAACTCCATAATTTACATTGTACAGTAGGAAGGCGATCATTAACTACGCTAATTATTCCGGGACACTGTCGTTTAACAAAGATTAGACGCAGTCACTTTTCGCCAAACACTTTCTTACTCGCCGCTGTCTTGCTCACTCTCTTACGTCAGTATATTTATTGGTTTAATTCTGGTTGTCTGAACTAAGCCAGGTATTTATGTCTTAACCTAGATGGGCATTCAGTAGGTATCCGAGCGAATCGAAAAGCACTGAGACTACTTTTTCGAAGTTGCCCGACCCAATTTATTGTACTTGCTGCAGTGATTAGTAGTTGCAATTAATGAAGGATTGCATACGCAATGGTACTGTCGACAGTTTCTGAGCAATTTTTTAACCACGGGGCAGTCTTTTATTCACAGAGAAAGCAAATGATTACAAGCTTATTTGTATTTGCAACGTCATTTTTTATAATTTGATTTTAGGACTTTGACCGTATGTTTTTGTTTTTTATATCGATCATGTTATTTAAATTGAATAAATTTACACATTCAAGTGCTACTGTATGGAAGATACCAATTAAAGAGTAATTTACGATATGAAATATTTTTAATTAATTTCGTTTAATAAGCATAATTTTATTAATGTTAAAAACCTTTGAATATATTAATAATTTATTAAATATCGAATTCCATATGTTCCAGTATTAAATAATAAACTCTATATACACTCGTTAATTACTACTCATAATTGTAAACAAACTTTTAATTAATATTAAAATTTGTTTATGTACTTTTATAATTTTGATTTTAAATTTTCGAGTAACACAATTACGAATAATATATTAACATTTAATAATATATTTTTCGGGTAGTAGGCTAGTACTAATAGCATTTAATAATATTTTTGATTTTGTATGTCATTTTTGACGAGTGATAAAGGGAAAAAGTAATAAAACTTAAATAAATATCGTCAAATCTAATTGAACCTTCAGGCCACTTCTTCTTCAAAATATATATTCGAGAGCATTGGATGACAGTGTATTTCTGTTATGCTATTTTTTGATTAGTTCTCATAAGAAAAATAGTTTTCAAATTGAGGGACTTATCTGTAAAGTTTTAGAAAATTCTGGATAAACGTCTGATTGGAAAACACACTCAGAAAATTATTATACATATATTTTTTATTATGAAACAACAGTGCACAAATAAAATGTGTAATATCAATAATTTTTTAAATTTGAGGAACAAGAAAAACTATGTTCTATAGTTTGTTATAAAATAAATTTACTTATATTTTATTAGTAACACTATTTCAAAAACAGACTTTCGTAAAGTGTAGTGTCAAAATGTCTATATATTAACTGGAATAATTCATTTCATATATTACATATAATATTCAAGTATTGTTTAACTATTAAATATAAACATAACTACTTCAAACAACTGACGCCTATTCAAATCACACTGCGAAAATTAATAAAATACATCTATTTAGCATATAATTATTGCTACCAAATTATTTCTCTAGACAATTCCGGTAATTCATTCATAATTACGGACAAAAATCATTTCATGAATTATACAAATATAAATTGTATTAAGCAATAATTAGAATTGGTTATTATAATTCATAATTTGTATGTTGTTTTTGGGTTATAATATTTGTTTGAATAATGCGGTATTTATAAATATTACATTGCGGTATAATAAATATTGTGCATTAATCGAAAGTGGGCGATCTAATTTGCATTAAAATAATTACACCGAATTGAATATCAAAAGGTTTAGGGTAAATATAAATGTATAAATTAATATAAACGTAAAGTATTTGCGTGAATATATATTAACTGAACAAAACATTGCATTATTAACTCATTAATATAAAATTTCATTGAAACGAATGAAGAATTTAATTTTATTACCAATAAACTATTAATTGCAAAATAATTAAATACTGTGATTTAATAAAATATAGATATATTGTTATCAGTAAATATTATACATTGAACGCGATTTAACATTTTATAGTTATTTCATTGTACTATACACGTTTTTATAGGAATGTTTCATTCAATGTTTGAAATTATAAAATAACATCTTCTTTGAATGAAGTTCATTAATTAATTCACCAATTAATTTGATATTAACAAAATTATTTGTTATACCATCTGCTGCAATGTTGCTATGACAATAACAGTCTTCGAGAAGGGCCTTCATTTTTGAATGGAACTGCGACGTATATACGACGTATTAAAAACATATTGCTTTCAAAAGTCTAGAAGATATCATGCCAAAGCATACACTCAGTCTTTCTCATATGAAATTAATCTCAGTTCAATGGTTTGCGCCGAATATTTGATCTCCCGGGTTATAGATGCGATTCGAAAGCATACACGCGTCGCAAATTTACATCGGATCATTAGATACCAAACATTCACGTTATCGAGGCGTGACCAATTTTTTTAACAGTGAATTTAATGATAATAGTTCATACATAATATATAAGAAACTTACGGCAGAGTGAGTTATGCCATTTTAAAAGGTTTTTACGTGAAACATTTTCGGATGTACGCGGATTCAAATTTAAACTATGTTTACAAATCAAGACGATAAGATAAATGTACGGAAAATGACTGACTAACGTTAAAGTAAATGAATTTGCAGTAAACATATATATTTCGTTTAACAATTTTACTTTTTATTACAAAGTTGTAATTATTTATTTATTTCAAATAAACACAAGACCATACCGGTTTGCTTTATGTACTTAAGTAATCGACGCTGAATATAATTATTGGTTATACTTGTTTGACGCGAACAAACACCCACGCAGTAGTCCAACCAATGGTTCATACCATAAGATCAGTTACGGTATATGGAATCTCGGTTTCAGACAGCTCATCTGAAGATTTCACTTGCCGCTTATATAAACCTTATTACGTATCTACGTAATTAAAATAGTTCATTTAAGACCCCTCTCCTCAAAAGCTACAACTCTGACAAACGCTTATTACTTTTGCGCGTAATTGATCGACACGACATACATACCATATATATTGCATGCATAAATCAACACGCTGGTGTATATTTCAAAATACTGTTGATTTTCCTTTTTATTTTTGTATAATATGAAAAAGGTATCATACACGAAATTCTTGTATAAATCAATGTGTATTTCAAAATAAACTGTTTATTTCATGACAAATTCAGAGGATTATTGTGACATAGTGACTAATTGTATTTAATTTAAAAATAATTAATTTATTTCGAAGCTCTACATATGAATACATTAATACTTACCATACTCCTTTATGAGAACCTCGTGCATATGTTATTAATATCCGTCTAGTATTACATGGTCCATTTACCTCTTTGAGCCGAATTATTGGAATGTAATAGGGGTATGTCATCTATATTCTTTGATAAGAAAATTACGGTTTGATATGAATATTATTTATCAATGAAAACGTTCGAATAATTATTATAAATTTTTGCCGAATTCCACAGTTTTTGAGACAAAGATAATGCCATATTAGTGCAATATATTCAAATTAACATTCTTTCCACCAGTTCCTTAACTGCATATTAATTTTTAGGAAAATTTTACAAATGAACGGACTAATTAAAAATTACGTTATTAAAGTTAATTAAAAATTGCTAATATATTACAGCAAAAAGGCAATTTTTTGACAACATTTCTTCCGTTAGAATTACTTATTATTATTTGACAGCAACAATCTAAAACATGTGTTGCAAATGTAAGACGTGTTGAAATTTCGTAATATCAATTTCCCCGATCAGAGAGATCGTCGACGTTATTTGATAGGACACAATAAAGTACCGCATTAGGCGTCAGGACCACTTCGACATCGTTTTCTTCGAAGCATCGGGTTCCATCATATCATCTTTGTCGACCGTGAAAAGCTCCGGTCTTTTTATTCAGCTTTTTTTTCTTTTTCCTTTCACATATATTGCGTATCCTTGACTGCGTGAGACCATCGTCGCGAATAGGAAGTAAGGTCGCGAAGGCGTCTTCACAATAAAGCGATTATATATCGAACTCACCAAAGGAGGACGAGCAATCGATACCTATCCGAGGGACAAATGCAAAGAAATTCGTCAGAAGTCAAGCCTTAAGAAAGTCAAATAACCTTTTCCAATGTCCTATATATTCAACCAAATAAAGAAAAGTAGTAAATCCAAAATTAAACAAAAAAATTACTGTAATGAAAAAAGTACACTTTTAAGTACTTAGTTGCACTTCTATTGTATAAATACACGTAAAAAATAGTTTTCCCAATGCAGATAAATTAATCAAAATCAAATATTTCGATGAATGAAAGAATTTTTCATTATCAGTTTATAGCCGAATATTAATACTATTATTATATCGGAATGGAATTTGTTTTGTTTCAAAAAACATATAGGACTCGTAATGTGAAATATCGATAAATGTTAAATAAGTGAAATAAATTCAGATGAAAAACAAATAATAACATTGTTTTTATTTAATGTTAGTTTCAAAACTTTTTATCTATAGAGTGTTATAATATCAAAATTGGATTTCGTCATAAAATTTAAAGATGACTTTAAAGTATACTACGTTATTTAATTTATGTTTGTATTAAAATCTATGGTATAGTTTATTAATTGTTTGTAAAGAAACTATCGTATTTTGCCCTTTTTGATTAATGCTTATATTAACAGATTATTATATACTATTACTACTTAGACTTGCTGTTTAAGTGCTGTGGCTTACATTAGGATGAAGTGTGTAAATTATTCAATTCTTCTAGAGACATTGACAGAAACTCTATCCAAATTATTCTCAATAATATAGTAAATAATACTCTGAAATTGTTTTTCTAATAGTTTTCCTTGCTAACACAAAGTTGGGAATTGAGAAAACCTGTTCTAAACCTGATTAATTTGTAAATAATAAAATTGTGGTAAACTTTTCATGATCTGTATAAAGCACTGTCATTCCACATATAATAATACACTCCAGTGAGTACATTGAATATAAAAATATGTTTATTAAAATATATGAATATAAATGGATGTCCATATTAATTATGTATGGTATTTGATACGTTATATATTTTTAAATATGAATATAGCGAATAATATGTAATAATAATTTGTCCTTTTTTTATTTTTAATAAAAATCATGCAGAATAATATTATCGGAAGGCAAAAGCTCCATTTTTTATCATTTTAATTATTAGTTATAATAAGCGTATAAAATCGACGCCATGATGATTTTATTTTGACGCTGTGTTTGGTCAAAACAATTCAACTAAATAATATTCTTTTTTTGATCGTAAATCATACATTTTTGCGGATTGACTTCAGTGGGTGGCAGGAGATGCGTGCAAACCTGCGTAACTATAGTGAAATGAGTAAGTGAGTTCAGTCAGCAGCTTCCTCGGCAGCGGCAAGTTTCAGTTTGGAAATCCCGCGCGATTATTAGTTGGACAAGTAGTTTGCCGCTGAATTCACGTTTGCTCGGGTTAAAGTGAGGCTTGATTAGGCTCTACAGCCTGTTTTCAGCGGGTCCTTCGTGCGAACTTAAACCATATTAAATTGCGCTCGAGTCAAGCACACGTTTTCGTCTGCTGCCGGAAATGTCGGCTTAGCGAAGTCTCGCACAAGACAATTCCATTAGAGCGAAATCATTGCGCAATCCGTCGATAAGAAGTTTCCAACTTAGAAAATGAAAGCTCACTTAAAGCCCGAGAGCAGTGCGATCTCGCGAACAGTACATAAATCATATTATTATTGTGTAATTTGATATAATTGACGTCAGTATTCGGACTTGTACAAAATAAAATACGACTTGACCGGCCCAACCAATTAGAGCCAGCTTTTGAGACTTATTTTTGTTAATTTTGTACTAATCCACTGCATTCATTGAAATTCGTCTAATAATGAAAGAACTAAATATGAATTTATTAATTTTGTTTATAAAGAAAACAAAAACCGTTTTAGAAGTGTGTTTTAATATTTATTGAAATGACCTTAACTCTAATGTTTGTAAACATTCAAATGACTTTTAACACTATTTTGCAAAATAAACACTTATAAGTGTCTCTAAAATTTTAAGGTTTTTGTCATTGATTTTATTAAACACCTTCTTTACACATTCTTATTATTAATATAATAATTCAATAAAGATGATCCTTAATAATTGCAAACAGCATTGCTTTTAGGATTTGATAAATTAAATTGGAGAATATAGAATACAATTGTAATGTTTTTGATATTGCTGTTATTCGAAGCAAGCATATCTAAATTGGTATAATAAAAATATTTAACAAATATCATGCTCGTCCAAACTTATATCACTAACTTGTCAGAATAAATTTGAAACACAAACAATTTTGATTGCATTTCATTACTTCTTAACGCTCGGATTACTAATGTTGAATTTTTTTCTCGAACAAAAACTCGTTTCAGAAGCATAAGAAGTAGGATAAGCATCCCGCGTATCACCCAATGAAAAATGATTGCCTCGAATTCTTCGTAATTCGCCCAGAAACGAGCAGACACTTGAGCTTGTTTTGGGCAGGAATCCACTGTCTTCTTGAGAAGATGACGTGCTATTTGTTTCATTTGCATCCCGATCTTTTCCATGCTTCAACAATAAGTTAAATCGTCTTACAACGCGGTTCCTGTCTTAAAACTGACACGTGAGTAACAATTTCGTTCGCCTCGCAAGATTTCAGTCGTCGGCTCGTCAAGATTTTCATCTCTTTCCACCTTCTTAATACTAAGGCTTTTCTTGGGCGTTTCACGTGCATGAAGTATGGGAATTCTGCCCGAGCCATCTTTCTGATGTTATTTCGCTCTTTCCACGGCTTTCTATTACACGAAGAGCGTCTCGAGTATTCGTCAGCAAGTTTAATCATTTTAAACCTTAGGGAGTTTCAATTTCAAATTACATTTAAATTCTTCATTGCAAATTACAATTCCGTCAATTGTGTCATAAATATTAATTTAAATTTCACTTTGGCTTTCTATTTTCATACAGTTTTGAATTAATTGAATTGTCTTAGATGTTCATCTAACATTAAAATTTAATTTTATGTCAAAAATGTATCTTTTGTCTTTTGATGTAAATGTCAATTAAATTTTAGTTTATATCATTCAGGTATATTACAATATAAAACTATATTTCTTTCTTATGTATATTCTAAATATAGAATCTCGTGTCGAAAAAGACAAAACGAGTTCATACATACAGGAGTTTTTGTCAAGTGTAATTAGAAAATCAAAAAGTAAATGTGAGAAAGGTTCTGGAGACGTAGCTAGCGAAAAGGATAGAGGGTAAATTCTATAGTAGGATTCGAGGGGATAGAATTACCTTACAAGAAAGCAGAATATTTTTTAACACATTGGAATTAAGAATCACAATTCATGAAAAAGTATGTTTTTAATTAGTAAATAAATGCAATTTAATTTTAATGAATAAGAATATAACGGCCATGGAGAACTTGGGATACCAGTACATGATGGATGTAGAATTGAATGCAGAAATAAACAACATACAAGAGTTTCCTGTAAAGTTTTGACAGAGGGAAGGCATTATATATAATGTATATTTTTATATTCTGATGTGTGTGTGTATGTGTGTGTGCGTGTGTGTAATAGAATATTATATTGGAGTGACCTTTGAGTGCAAGGCAATCTCTCTAAGAGAGTATATGAACATTTTGATACAATTCTTTCAATGATTTACAAAATGATTTTTGTGCAAAAATCAATTCGTTGTTTTGAAAATCGCTTTTAATTTTGACAAGAATTATTATGTAAAAATATTCTTTTCATCAAATTTATATTATTTGCCTTCTAAAAAATCATAACAAATAATTTAATGTTGTAAATACTAGAATTTCATAGTAATATAGTTTATTGTATTAGGTAATATTTGATTTATGGAAAATATAGATTTAAATGAATATAATAATAAATAACTTTACAGTTATATTTATGATTCAAGGGATTATGAAATGATGATTTAATAAGAAATTAGTAAAATACAAAACCTTATACATAAACATTGTATAATAATCATACAGAATTGAAAAGTATATTGTGTATGAAACAAAAGAAAAATACTTATCAAAAATATCACTGCAATCATGTTATAACTATCAACAGCAATACTTTACTACTGGGAACGACAGCAATCGAACAGGTTTGACACCAATTGAAATGAGTATTCGTCGGTTTGATGGAGGTAGATAAACCCTACAGGCAATCCATTTATACGGATAATGATTGGGATAACATCATCGGTGCAATCGTTGGTACACAACCTAACGATTTTCTTGAATGTACTATAATGTTATTGTTCTAACTAAATTTTAAATATTTTATGTATTATACGTTATATTTCAATAAAATCTAGTTTTAATCTATGTCTAGACTCGATTAATTCGATGAATATTTTTCAAAAATATATTTTTTAATGTACGTGGATAAACTTATAGCACAGATTAAAATAAAAAAAAATAATAAAAAACTAACCGGAGTTAGTGTGCAGTGTGTATTTGGTAAATAACAAAAAAAATTCTGGTTAGTTCTCTCATCGAATATTCTTCGTAGTTGGTCTTTCTTTAAATATCTGATTTATGATTGAGTGTTTTTGACAACTTATTCATGAAGAAAAATTAAATAAAAAATAAGTATTCAAGAGACATCTTACTTTATTTTTCATATACAAAATTTATATAATTTACTATAACAATTTTTTTAAAGACAATGGAAACATAAAACGTAAAATATTAATTTTCAATTTCAAAATTAATGTTATTAAATTCATGTGATCCACTTATATTTATTTGCTAAAATTGTGCAATCCCTTTTTTAAAAGAACAATGAAGAAAAAGTAATTTTTATAATTGTGATTATAACGATATTATAATAGTATCAGTATGAGAATTTATAGTATCTGATGTTAAAAACAAATTACTTTTTATGATCTTGTAATTATATATAAATAAATATATAAGGATAATATCGTATATAATTAGTCAATAATTACAAAAGTCAATTATTTTTCAATATTTGCTATGTAATTTTTTGCAATTTAAATAATTTAATTAAATTCAAAATTCTTCATATTAACGTTTGTAATATAAAATTTCATGAAGAAAACTTGAAACGTAATCTATTTCAGATCATAATATCAGTAAATGAAACATAGATAATAAATTGAAACGAAAAATATATGCTTACAATATACAATATTGAAGAACTTAGTAATATAACCAGCAGATAATAAAATATCAATTCTTAACGTGAAAATATTACATGAAAAATTAAATTATTAAATTTTTAATATTAACTGAAAAAATTAAGTATGAAAATGTAATCAATAACGACTTGAATGAAAATAAAATGGGTTGATTATTGTTTACGGCGTTTAAACAAATACGAGACAATATTGATTCTGAGAATGGTTATATTTAACTTACAAGGTTTCAGTAAAATGATCTCGGATTTAGGATGAACTCATTTGCATTAAAGGAATGAAGATGTGTATTAAACAGAATCAAGTCAATTAAATCTATTACTCGAACTTGTAATCAATTCTTGTAACGGATTGGGTGATCAACAACAGATAGTCTTTAAGAAGAGTGCATTAAATTTAATAATTACCTACGATAGATTATACTTATGTATTCGACAAATCCTATACGTCAATAATCATGATATCTTGCTGAGAAGGATATCGTACCCTAATACAGTAGCTTAACGCTTAAGTCTGTTATCTTCACCGCTTGGATACACTAAGTAAATTTGATTATTGTTTGTTTGCATGAATGATTATTCAATTCTTTTGTAATAACTTCAGCGATGTAATCATATTTAAAAGCTAATATGTAATTTTCTTTGAACTCTATTTAATGATTAAATTTTTCAATATCTTTGCTATATTAATCTGAACTTTAAATCAGGATTAATATTTTCTACATAATATTTGCTACCGTAAGAAATTGATATTCGGTACCAATTACTACTTTATATATGAACAAAGATTAGTTTTAAATTCTGAATCGTATAATAAACTCATATTGAACAAATTGCTTAAGTATTCTTTTAATTAAACAAAAATATCCAAACGTTCAATTCAGAAATTGTCAACAACCAAAATAAGCTATTACACATTTAGCGTTCCACTTGTATTTTGAAGTCAAAGTATTACTTAAGTAAAACTAATTGCTGTTAAACCTCTCTAAATTTGTACCTAACGAATGTTTAATTACACCGGAAATGACCGTAATTCAACTACTGAAATAATAATTCTGAATATGATTCAACTCACTAGCGAAATTAACTAAATACCTGAAAGGGGCTCTGGAATTCTTATATTATTACAAAGTTTAAATGAACAATGAATCAAATTAGTTATGTTGCGGTATTTACAAAATGTTTAATTCAGCGATTGGGCGTTCTTCCGTTTTCTTATGCGCTGTTTACAGTCTTTATTGATGTTTCAGTCAAGAATATATAATAAACTTAAGAAATTATTAAGCTTCTGTTAAATTTACGTTTAGCATTGAGTATAGTTATAAAGTACATTTTTCAAATTGGTTTCATACACTTTTAAACTAAAATCAAATTATGTATAATTCAATATTTAATTATTAATTTAAACGTCGTTGAGCACTTTCTTGTGTAATTTAAATTTTCACCAAATCTACAGTTATGATTGGTTAAATGGTAAAAATTATAATATTTTTGTTTTTCTTTTATAAAGAACAGATCTGGAAATATGCGACAATCAGAAATTTTCGATGATAAGATACTGACCAATAACAATACACATATAAATATAAAAAAAGCAAATATAAATAATAATTAATCTTGTTTCAAATTCCATCTTAAAAAATAAAACTGTATATGCTATACTATTAAAGTCAATTAAATTTTATAATGCAAATTAAAGAGAGATATAATTAGATGTGTAATGTCCCAAACATATGGCATGAATAGACTGTGTTAATAAGAGTCTGTGCTTCAGATAGACTAATGATTTATATTGTTACTTGAAATGTTATACACTATAAATTAAATTAAATATCAGGACAATTTATTATAAAGTAATCAAATAAATGGCAAAGATTTTTGTATCGTCAATAATTAATGTTTCTGTTTATTGTTATTATTATTACCTATATTATATATATTATTTATATTCGTATTGGTTCCACAATATTATGCATAAATTCATTTCATAAATTAATTACATCTATTTAAAATTACCTACTCGTGAACTATTAAATATTAACGTTGCACATCCTGCGCTGATACAAAAATATTACGGAACAAAATTATTCATATATAGTTTTTTTCGATATTTTTGTTATCAATAAATTTCTATTTTGTTTATAATAATTATTAATTCTAACCATGTCATTTTCTTTATAAAGGTTATAAATTATACCTCTACAATAAATTGCTAAAATTAACCATCGTGCAGATACATATTTCACGTCATCTTACTACAAAATTATTACTGATCAAAACTGGGTCCTAGAATGTTTCATTTTTTATTGAATTTTTGTGATTAATATCTGTAAAAGTACGATGTTTTAAATTAAAAATCAACTATTAGTGCTACTGACGAACACATTCAGTACGCAATTATGATGGTAATCAACTAAACAAGAAATTAAAGTTGAATGATCGTATTGCAAATAATCGACTTAGTTGACTAGGTTGCTAAAGCGTTCGCAACAAAGGCTGATTGCAAAATGCGTATAAGCTCAGGTGCGAGCTCTAACAAGCCTATATTACAACGGATCACACATTGTTGTGGCCGAGTAACGAACGTACGATCTTCCGTCGATGTAAACTGCTTCTCAAATATACACGTGGCATCTATTAATGTTTATATTGTCGATAGTATAATCGTCTTTAAGGTACATATAGAAGGTAAATGAGACAACAAAATGAAATAAAAGTATTTATGAAAGTATTATATTATGTAATTGTAATAAGTATTTATTCATGTTTTTTAATCCAAATGTCATTTGTAAGAATCATTCTCATATATATTTAAGTAAAAAAGATTATGAATTTGTATGCGTTATAACATTAATAAGAAATTTAATTTAATATTATTTAAATTTTTTACGAGATATATATATATTTATTTATTTATAAAATTCGATTTAATGCAATAAACTTTAAACTTTGTATAATAATATTCTACTTATAATATATATATATATATATATATATATATATATATACACGTACAATATGTGTTATACGTTATATAAATGTTGTAAATAGAGCTTTAATTATATAACATAAATTTCAAATCAATTTTATAATCAATTTATATATATATATATATATATATATATATATTTAAAACCGTTAATACTACCAATAAAAATTTAAAATGTTTGTCTTTTTAATACTTTGAACATATTGAACGTTCAATAATTCAGTTCTATAATATATTTGTTATAGTAATAACTTATATATGAGATGATAAGAAATTTCTTATTTGCTTTAATTAATTTCTTTGTGTAAAGTAGTATTAAAAAATTAAAGAAAGTGAAATAACTAAATGTTTATTAAAATATATTATATATATTAATATTTAAAATTCATCATTTTAAATCATTATAATTTCAGTTGGAAATACCTTTAAAAAAAAAATTGTGATTACTGCTATAAAGTAAGGATATAATTAATAATAAATTTTTGGAGTATTAACAAAATCAAAATTATTATTAATATTATTTATAAAATATTATGAAAATGAAAAATATAATTTAACACTCTCAACTGTTAAACATAACTATCAACTTGAATGTAATATTAACTTAAAAGTTTGAAATAATGTTCTAATTGAGAGTTTTTTCTGTAAGTACTAGGTTAATTTCCCTAGTAATTTGATTAATATATTATTTATATATCTTCAATATACTTGTAATATATTTTCAAATTAATATAATCGTAATATATGAATAATATATTGATAATATATTACTAATATATGTGCAATACATGAAAAAAGTGTTGAAAATATATGGTCCATATATTAATCAAATTACTAACATTATGTATTAGTTTATTTGTATTTAATTTTTAAAATTATAAATTTAATGAAATTTATTATACAATTAACTTTTGAAAATATTTAAAATTTGTATATAAAGAAATTGGTTTAAATTTTGTATACAACTTCTGAAGTTTTTAAGAACAGTATCGTATCAAGTTAATAAATACTGCCTACGCTATTTGTTTCCTCATTATAACATAATACTAGTATTTTTTAGACTATTAGGTTACATTCGACATACATAATAATTTTGTGAAGCTTGTACTGTATATTTGTTTCGATACAGAACTGTTTATATATTTACAAATATATGTTCTAATAGTTTCCTAATCTACAAACTTAGCCCAACAATACCAATCCATATAATTGAAATCTACATTTTTGTTGGCCAATGTTGGGCCCAGCTTGGCTCGTATAAATATTAACTGATCACCGTTTTTTATACAAGGATATGTGCTTTTTCAAAAAGTTATATATAGTCCTTCAAGAAAGAATGTTCAATACTTGAAGAAAGACTGTGCACAAATTCACCCTTGTAGAAAGTAGAAGAAAGTAAGAATAAATTAATATATATTGAGCACGAAAATATCCGGACTACTTTTTTGAAGTATAAAAGTTTGTCGATTCACATATAGGGTGTATGGAAAGTCAGTCGACAAATCTGAACTAAATGGTCACATACATCATTCAATTCCATTTTCGATGGTCCGTAAAACTAGTCATTTAACTAAAAACAGCTTCGTTACGATCACTTAAATTTACTTTGATTTTTTCGAGAAATTTCACACAAATCAAAGATACATTACATCCTGAAATGTTATAAAAAAGGATACATAAAACTGAAATGTTTTTCTTGATGTCAAGTGTGATGTAACATTCTGAAATCATGATATATAATATATTTTATTTCATATTAGTGTGACGGCTTGTATATATTATTAATATAAGACAGCGACATTATTATGGTGATTCCATTTCATGAAATGAAATTATAAAAAAATGAAATAATGTTTCTTTCAGTTTAACAAATTATAATTTTATATGTTACGATTTGAGTTTCGTAATATGTATAATATATGTTTGGAATTTGGATTAAATTTTTTGGAAGTTTCTATTTTTATTCATAAAGCAATGTTTAACTAACAGAATCGTGTATTTTTTCAAATTATCGGAAAATTTATGAGTAAGCTGAAGTGATAATAAAAAAGTTATTTTTCATCCAAATTGCTGGATTTACGGGTTATCCCAACGGGAAACAAATGTTGTATTCTACCATTTACTTCGATTTATCGGTTGATTTTTCTTTCACTTCATGCAAATCAACAAATTGGAGTTTTACGTCTCAACATTTTATGTACAGTAAACTATACCTTCTGGGTTATTAAGCAAAATTAATACAGAGATTTTGATAGTGTGAACAAATTGTTCCCAATCGGTATTAAATGGGTTATCGTAATAAAAAAATCTGTATACAGAACAAGCGTTTAATGGGACGTAATTCTATTTTTATTTCAAAATGTCAATATACGTTTAATTTATAATTTATTTTGCATTAAATGTCTAATCTAGTATTGTTATTTGATAACAACAGAGTATGTTTGATAGAAAGATAAGAATTCTTTAATTTATTAATTTATTAATTTATTAATTTATTACAACTGATTTCAATTAATTGAAAGAAAAGTATTAATTTACATTATTCATGTTATATAACAGTTTGTAATTCAAATACCACAATTTTCAGTCACAAAAAAATGTTATTTAAAATACTTTGTTTGGAAATTTGTGAAAACAAATATATTATTTAGATATTACTTCATAAATTAAGTGAATATTAATTTTACAGAAAAATAAATATTAAATAATTATATTTCAAATTAATTATATGCAATGTGTATTATAAATATTCATATCTTATTATTATTAACAACTTCATTATATTTATAAAGTTTTGATAATTGTAAATTCTGCTTTTAATTTTATTAAAAAGTAAAACTTAATATCAATTTTCAATATTTATTTATAAACTGATGTTTTCAATTAAAAGTTTTTCGTTCCATAATCAATATATAAATGTAATTTGCATTATCTGTTTAACAAATTTAATAACATAGCATACTATATAGTTACTTTCGTTTGATATACATACAGATAAAGTTATAATTATTTATTTACTACAGTTCAATAAAATAATTATAGATTTTAATGCAATACAGTTTACATAGACGTTGAATGAAAACGTAACATATATAGAATTGCGGAGAGAAATCTAATCGGATCTCCACATGAGTTCCAAGTTCCGGTGAATAGGTTGTGTTATCTAGATTCCGAGCAAGATCAGCAAAGTTTGTTGCTTCATTGTCCGGATAATAAAACGAAATATCAATAAAACATTCTTTGTAACTTTGCACATATCATGAACGACACATGAACTACAATCATCTTAACTCGAAATTTTGAAAATAGGTTTTCTAGATATCAAATTAAATTCACCTAGAATTGTCAGTTATATTCCGATAAAAATTGCAAAGTTTTAAATAATTTAATATTACGGAGATATGTATGCAGTTATATTTTTATTTTTTTTTTCTTTAAAAATATATGTCAAGTATTATGAAAAACACAGTAATTTTAAAATTAAACTCATAACCACGTTAATATTAATACTTGTTTGTGTTATTCTAGATATGCAATGTATATTACTAATAAATGTTAACAAAATCTTTTTTTCATATTTTATATTTATATATAAATTATATGTATATATATATATTTAAGCAAAAATTTAAATTTAGTAAATTATTAAATTAATAATTGAATTATAAATTATATAAATTTTGAATTTCATAAAAAATATATATGATTCATATAATTTTAAATATAATTGAAAATAATATTATCGACAATGTGGTTAAAACTATTGAATAGTTATCTAATATTCAATATATATTAAATAGTAGAACCCAATATTAAAAGCGCGAAATTCGGTTTTAGTTAAAATATCTAAGATTTTCAGTTGAAGCAGTCATAATTGATATTTATAGTTGAAATAACTGAACGTTTTAATAAAATTAGTTGAATTTTTCAGTTCAAATATCATAGTTGACTGCCATGTTTCGTTAATATAAAGAAAATCTCAGTTACATTTACTCAATGTAAATTTTTTTCTATGATAAAATTATATAAATGTATTATATATATTGTGTTATTATTTTATTTTCTTAAAATTTGTGACATACTGAGAACATTGCTTGTTCTTATCGATGATTTATGCGTTGTGTATATATATAGCTAAAATATATTGTTAGAATATTACACGAAATTTTATGAATTTGCATTTAACATCTCACATACTAAAAGTCCCACTGCGGTGGAAGCAAAGAACTTCATGTTTATTTCTCTCCCATTTTGTGCAATATGTTTTTGTTTCTCACGACAATATTTGGACCAAGCGTACAAAGTGAGAGTATGCATATGCTAGAGAAGACCTGTGAGAAATCATACACTCTAAGAAATTTAAATTCTGTAATAGAAATATATTCATTCTTCGGACAATAAGTTTAGTATATCGGTCTAAAGATACTTTCATGCTGTAAGAGCATGAAAATTGGTTGACAGAGTTCGCT
>JABFQC010000381.1:0-28619 GCA_022817085.1 Psilanteris sp. ZL-2020
ACATTCTGTTTTATATGATTAGTGATTTCAATTACAGCTACATAGTTTTTTTGCATTTAAAAACAAAATTTTAAGATTTGTTTACATTTTCATGTGAAAATAAACGTTGGAAACTTCTGATACATCAGTGTAAGGGACATTTGCTTTATTTTATAGTAAACTTTCCTAGATTATTTTTCTCCGTGTATAATAACACATATCTACTATATATATCACTGCATAATGGTGAATATAAAGATATTGAAATGATTTTCTGTGAGTGTTATATTTTTAAAGTATTATTACTACTTCATTATAAATAATGAAGTTATTAATTAATCCTGAATCTATAGAAAAAGTTTAATTTTGGAAAAATGTAAATAAATCAAACTTGTATTCTCGTTTTTAACTGCAGAATGCATTTTACATGCTTAAGTAATGCATAATACCACAGCCAAAGTTTTTACTCGAATTCGCATACCGAATCTTAATGTCGCTTTGACTTCTCGACTTTTATCTTTGCAGAACTTTTCCTTTAAATTCTACATTATCCATTTCATTCATCCTTACCGTTCCGGCTGTTCTCCACACTTCCGTTTCTCCTTTCATATATTTTTTGAAATGTCACTCACGAAATGTTAAGTTTTTAGGTAACACATGCAGAAATTTATATTCAACTCAAGAACGGAATATTGTCAAAGTTATATTGGTTATCAATATAATACAAAAGCATATTAATATTCAACATAAAACAAAGATGCAATACAAGTAACATCAACAACAATACTTCTTCTAATAAAAAGTGAATGTTATACAATAAATATAATAATTTTATATACGATTAGTTCAAATATTATTTACAAACAAATTGACTATTATCTATTTAGATTGAAGAAAAAAATCGAATTATAACTTATGAATATGTGTAAAAATAAAGGATATAATATTTTTTAATCTCAGTATACAATAATAACAATTGCTTACTGCTTTCTCTATAATAATCGAACATATTTTTGGCGACAAAAATATGAAATTATATCAGTTAAAATATAAATATATGTAGAAATGAAAAAATATATATCTAGTTATAAATACATTATTTAATACTTGATACAATAATTTATATGATCTGTTTATCATTACAAATCGTAATTGACATAAAGTCAAATTGAATTTTATTATATTTGGATACACGAAAATGATTATGCTACTAGTACTGAATGCACTCATATTAGTTAGTTGTCATAAACATAGCAGAGAATACCATAAGATTTATATTCTCTTATTAATGCGGGCAAAATTATAGTCACAATAGTACATGTTTCTCGATGTATAACAATTGTTTCGAAGTTATATCATTATCAACAATTTCAAAGATAAAATTAAATTTGTCCCGTTTGTCTCGTTTGTCAACGTTTATGTAGTGATAGTAACATGAAGATTTACTCTTGTATTTTAATCTTGTTGCTAATGTTTTTTACAGTGTACATTAAATTTATTAATATACATTTAAATTGTATATCGATTATTGATATAATATTTCACTACCTTTTATAATACTTTATTACAAATTATAGTCGGTATGTGTATTTTATCAATTACAATGCAAAACTAAATATTTTGTATATGTACTGTATATTAACATATACCATTAAACTATTTTCCAATTAAAATAAAATGAAATAAATAATTTGTTTTTATGTACACAAACTAAATCATAATCGTATAATAAATGCAAAACCGAAACCAATTTATAATTACGGTAATACGATATAATGAATCATCATCAATATTCATAAATAATTCTTTTTGATAGTACTTTTGGTGTATGTAATTAATTTGTTGATATAATGTATAAGGTATATATTACTATATTTTCAGATTTAACAAATTAATCTGTTTACATGAAAGGCATTAATAAAGTACGCTTTCATTACTTTAACGAAAAGTTTTATTACAATACGTCACTACGCTGTAATTTTATTATAACTTTACATGCGTTTTTAATGAATTATTTTTATTTTATTTTTGTTCTTCCTTACAAATTCGAATAGTGAAACGAATTTCATTATTGGTAAGAAAGTTAAAATAAATATAAGTTAAATTCTTACATAATACACCGACATTCAACTTTGCGTTAGTTTGAGTCGTAAAAACATAGTTATACTTTTTATCTGTGCTAAGAGTAATGCAGTAGTAGTATTATATGTTCACTGAGTTCGGCATTGCAATACTTGTCAAAGTTTGCGCCAGCGCAGGAATGACCGCAACATAAACGTCATAATGCCTAATTTACAGCTATTTTTACGTGCACGTGTGGTTGACACCCGCAGATACCATGTTCCGTCAGGACCGTTTTACGACCGTAAATAAAAAGAACCGCGATCCCGTTGTGGCTTTCGCGCGTAGTTGAATACTGCGTGGCGAAAGATCAAGGAAAAATATGCGCAAGGAAGAAATGAAATTTATTTTCGACATCAAACAAGCGAAAACACAATGTCTGTGATTCACTAATGTACACAATGAAAATCACCATATTTTTGTAAATTATTTTCATCGACAACATAAATATATCTCTGCCTCATTATTGCCATGGCTGACAATTGTGAATTTTTAATTACTACTAACTGGTATCGCACATAAATTTAAATATTATTTAATGGAAAATGTGAATTGGAAATTAATCAATGTTGCAATCATTTATAATCAATATATTTATACAAATTGACTTTTGGCCAAAAAAACAAACTTCCCTAATAAAAGATATTAGGATCATTTACAGTCGATATGAAAAAGTTCAATTTTTGGCCATTTTTAACAAAATCTACCCCTTCAGAAAAATCGAGTTTTGGCCAAAAAATGAAATTTCTGAAAATCAACTAAATAGTATTGGTACCGCAAGATATAATAATTTGAGTCATAAAACACTACAAGAAATTGATTTTTGACTCTTTTTGAGAAATTTATGAGGATTTCAATTCTGAGTAATGTGAGCATTATCGTGGAAATTTCGCAAATTTTCCTTAAAAATTGTTTTAGATGAACGGTAAACGGCATTTTATATCATAAAATTAATCGGTTTAAGATATTAGGAACACTAGAATTAGTATCGCAAGATATAATCATTTGAGCCATGAAACACTGAATGAAATTGGTTTTGGACCATTTTCGAGCATAGTATTTTCTACGAAACCGACTAATTTTCATTGAAAATGTTTTGAATCAATGATACACGACATTCTATGTCATATATCGACCTTTTTAATTTTATAATATTAATCGACCTTTTTAGTATTTTATTATTTTATTAAGTATCTTTTATATTTACCTTTACATATCAATTACCTTTAAATTTAAAGCTATTAATTTAATTACCGTTGACCTTGTGATGAAATGCCTTGCACTCATTCGAAAAACAGATTTCCAAAAGATCTGGTAGAGATGGTATGAGGAAACTTTGCAAACCTTGGCCGCCACACGTTATCATGATTGCCGGTGTAGCGCATCGATAACAAACTGCCATGCAAGTATAGAAAATATTTTCAAAAAAGATAAATAAATTATCTAAGACGAACACATATTTTATGAGACACGTGTTGGCAAAGTCTAGCATTTTTCTAGGAAATATTTTTCTGTTTTTATCAGCAAACTAACAAAATGTTTCCTCCAAACTCTGGACTATTTGAGGTTGCATAAAAGAAAAGCCGAACGCAGAAATTATTTTCACTGGTGTATGGCCCGAATATGGTTAATTGAAGGGAAGAATAAAGGCGTCTGGCCTAGGTTCTTTTCAGCAGAGTCTTGCACTCCCCCAACACCCTCTTATTATTATTATATTATTATCAGGAAACTATGTGGTCTAATATTATTGGCGAGTTGGTTAACGATAAACATATATATTCGCCAACACTGTTCTCAGCCATAGAGAGAAAACGGTCTTCCTATTATAGTTTTTAATTAATGGAACACGGTTAATCAGTGATACTGATTTTCGGGCAACCAAAACAGAAAAATTATCAACAACCACATGGCCAAGGACGAGTTCCCATTCGGCAAAGCCAGAAAGATACGCTAATTGCAGTACCAAAAAAGTAAGACTTCATTGATTCTAATAAATATTTGCAAATATGGCAATTTGAGCACTGTGGTTGCCATAACTAAAATTAAATGATCAAGATTTTCTTTAATTTTAAATTCTTAGTTTATCGCTTTCAATCCTCTTCTAAATATACGGTCCATATACGGTGATATTAATTTTAATTATTAATACAGTCCTACTGTATTACGTTCATCTCATAACACCCTAAATATTATAATGAACCATATATGGAATTTAAATTGTATAGTGATGTAAAGGCTATTTAATGAATGCAAAATGAATCATCCACGGAAAGGAAAGTAAGTAATACGTGTAGTATTACTAACGTTAAATTAACATTTGTTGTGCTTTGTTAACGGTGATTCTATATATGTATTAAATGGAAGAAACAAATGCGCCCTTGATTGTCATTATGAGTATGAAAAAGACTCAAGAATCAGTGTTTCCTTCGGAACTTTACACGATCCCTATGACGTATGCTATGGCAAGCAGGACGACTGCCGTCGCCATATTACGTCACTGAAGAAGGATCGCTGGCTTAGTGCCACTGATGCCGAAGCTCTTAAGACTAATTTGTGCTTCAAGTTAGGTACGATTTGTTGCAACCATGGGGTGAATATAATATCACAATTTCATTCATTTATAACTGCGCTAACAATAAAGTAAAATAGCTTATTCAGTGAATTACGTTTATAATATTTTTTTTCCATCAAATCAGTCGACGTGCAATTGGAAATTAAAACTTACTTTCTGATTTACATTTATTTAAATTATAAAATTACATAAAATGTCACAAAATGGAAATTCTTAAATTAACAATTTTCAAACAAAATTTGTAATTGTACTTAAATATTTGACTTTAATATTAATTTCATAACAATTTGAAAATCTATTACAAATTTAAATTAATCTACATTTACCTATATAAAACTTAACAATAGACCAATTTTAAAAAGATTTAATAAATCAGTGAATCTTTTAAAAACAGAAATCTCGTTAAGTTTTTGTTATCGTATCTTGACGCTGACCCAGCGTTTTTTCGGAATACCTATCGAGGATTATCATACTCAAAGGCCTGTGTAACTTCTTTGCAAATTACCATTATTCATCGAGTTTATATCGTCAAGTAGAGAAGGCGAGTAATCAAGCGTCGGACGAAGTGGTTACCGTACGGCGACTATCATCGGAGCGTGTGCGCGGTACATAACATATGCTACGCCCAGATAAAATTGACAAGTAATTTCAATATACTTCGAGTGACAACGACACTGACGTCAAAGACGAATCGCGTTTCAAAGTAACACCATGATCGTGTACACGCAACATCTGAAAATATGACACGCACTACTTATATAATCGAAGAAAAGACGTGACATTAATTATAAATAGCTTGGAGCTCAATTTGAAGATATCATTTGAATCGCAAAAATTTAAAATCAGCGCAATTTGCATAGTTAAACTTTAAATATTTTATAAAATACGCGCAAAGCGAAAATTAGTCTCAATACCTATGTAAATCAGTCATTGATAGTTGTGTACATGCGAGTATAGCCGTAAAAAATATAAAAGTCTGAATATGGAAGATAGCCGTTTAAATAGGATTAATTCTTTAAACGGACAGAAAAATTGACATAAAAATTACTGTTTTTTCCTGTCACTACTGACTAAACAGTAAATTTTATGTGCAATTTTTTCCATGCGAACATAAGACTATTTAAATTTACGATGATTTTATTATATTTTCTGCCCGCTGTTTATAATTACGATTAATAATTTATTCCTAAATTGTTGCAACACACACTTGTATCATAGAATTACTGTATTTTAGTTATAGTATTTCTATGCACACTATTCAATTGAATTACTACTGGTTGATTAGTAAGCTATAATTATACGCACAGAATGTTGTATATTAAATGACAAGCTTGCAAATCATTTTATTTGCATCAAATTATAGTTTTCCTATATATCGAGTCAATTAATATAAATATATATCGTTTTAATTAATGTATATGCAACCGTATTGCTTACAAACATTTTTTATTTAGAATTGTCTAGACACTTTTACTACACAAATACAGAATTGAAATATAGTGCTTTATAAACATTTTATAAATTTAAAATTTGTGTTAAAAATTTATTTTAAAAATATAAATATATTATACAAGTATTGAATGTTTGTCGAAATTAACATACAAAATAACCTTTTATACACCGAAGAAAATAATATTACAAATTTTACCAGATAATAAAAGATAATAAAAGGAGGAAAAGTTCGCAAAAATGTAAATAAACATTAGATAATATCATGGTATTTACCAATTATTTGGTAATATTTTACATATTTTTCGAATTTTCTGACCGTAATTTATCATATTAGTTACATTTTTGCCAATATTTCCTACATTTATTATCATGTTTGGTAAAATTTGTAAGATTGTTTATAACAATTTTGTCAATTTTCGAAATTATGAGATATGATTTTGTTCAATGAAGCGATATAATAAACGATGTGTAACAATTGATTACAAAGTTAGAAAATAGATAATCACAATTATGTCATTAATTAAAAGCGGTTGAAAAACGTAAAGGATTTACAGCCTGCAAGAGAAAATAAGATACTTGAGTCACAATGGAAGAATGATAAGAAAAAGTGCGACAGGTCTAATCTTCTGTGTAGAGGAGGAAAGAAATGTAGGCAGCTAGTCGATCACGCTTGACCGGGTACGCGGGAAAAGCGCCGAAGGACGGAGGTGGGTGCAATGGAATCGGTAGACGTAATAAAAAGAGATCGTAATCTTGTTCAGTGAAAAGCCCGTTCATAGAGTTCTTTATTGGGAGATAAGAATCAGAACGATGATGCTCGAATGGCGACAGAAACTGTCATCTGTATCTCATTGATGTTGAGATCACTCAATTATTAGCAAAGAAAGGACGTTTTAAGAAATTCCATGCTAATAACGGAATATTCGAAGCTGTTTAGAACGTTGGGATTTAATTATTAAAGCTGTAGCCAGTCGTAAATACGTGAAACGGTTTGTTTTATTGGCAATATTTTTGGTTCAAATTGAGTCACGTCCACCTTTACATGTAATTAAGATGTCAGTAATACCATAAGCGTAATATGGCATTGATTATTACATGTGTAATTGACGTATTGCGGAAATGGTCGCTTAGAAGTGATATGCAAATCACTAAATTAGACATAATATGTTATGACGTGCATTACAATTGTCTATATATAACTTACACAAACAGTTTAGATACGTATGTCCAACGAGTAAAAGCTGATTTTTTTTATTGTTTACCCTGCGTAGAGAAGAGAAGTTTAAGTGTTTAGAATAACATCAATTTTTAATGTTCATTCATATTATGTAGGGTGACTGGAATCTATATATAATTTATATGTTTATGTATACTTAGAGTTAGTGTCCATAATATATTTATATGCATTATTATTAATTTACATCCGCTATGAACATCAATGATCTCTTTCGGTAATAACTGTCAGTTATATGTGTATTGACAATTAATAGCAGTAAATTAAATTGTAATGGCTTTAGGAATATATTATTTAAACGTAATCAATATACCGCAAATATACATTCAATACTATAATCATAATTGCGTGTTTCTACGAAGAATACAATTAATTGTGCGCGCGTTTTTAGTTTGATCGTGCATTATTAATAATGTCTTGTAGAATAGTTTATTCGATATTAGTTTGTAAAATGTAAGCTTGGTTTAATTTTGGGGTTGCTGCTGTGCGATAAATGTTATGATAAAACTTGACTATCACGATTGCAATAAACTTAGTACGATACATAATAGCAGACACATTTCCTTGTCACGTTTGTTTCTTACTAAATTAATAAATCCTGGTCTTCGCAGTACATTAACTAATTTCATTTGACTCGAATTATCTATTAAAGAATTTATATAATAATAAAACTACACTGAGAACAAAATATATGAAAAGTTACTATTTATATAATAATTTGAGGACAAATGTGCAAATATAGTGAATTTTATCATATAAAATAGTCGAAAATAGAAATAAATTGATTGAATTTACTTTATTTATGTTATATAAATTACTATATTTGCAGACTTGTCCCCAAATTATTACACTGAGAAAAATAAAACAAGAAAAATTACTGTTTATAATACTAATTTAGGGCCATATGATACGAATTATCACAAAATTTGCTGTTTTTAACAGTAATATATTATTATAATTCAGTAATTTATTATCTATGTAAATAACTTGATTTTTTTCTGATAAAAACAGTAAATTTTGATGATATGTATCATATGACCCCAAATTAGTGTTATAAACAGTAATGTTTCATATAAACATAATGTTTTATTTTCCTCTGTATATGTAAATAGTAACGTTTATTATATTTTTTTTCTCAGTGTATGCGTGTTGAATCCAATCCATAAGCTGACATAGACTTTAATCCAATCGTATATTTTGACAAGTGTATTCAATTAAAAATCTTAAATTTCTGACTTCTCGCGTGAAACTTTTTTTTCGGTTTTCATAATAACAAAGTAATTGCCCGTTAATGACAACTACCGTTAAATGAAAGATTCGCAATATTTCTGATTCGTACACGTTTAACGCCATGGTAATAATAACACCAACGCGCTATAATTTTATATAGAAATTTGCTAACAAAATCTCGGCGTAAAATTTATTGGAAAAGCGTTCCCTTCTGACAAAGCGCGGTGTTAAATGCACCCCTCTTAACTAATGGTTGCGGCGTGAACGACCTTTCGTGTCATCGTATAATTGGTGTGAAAATGAATTCGTTGTTATCAAGCCTCCCGTGTGTTATTCCATACGAAACTAACGCTGCATTTATTTTGACTTTCTGTCTCAGCTTTGCCTTCCTCAAGCATCATTGTGTCTGTCTCGTTCTCAGGGAATTGCATGCTCGCAAACATCTCGCGTTATCCGCATCCCACGTAGGCCGTGTGTATTCTGCGAAGTCTTTGGATTAGGTACGCCACTTGTGAAGTCCTGCAAACATTCTTGGTATTTTTTTACGCTCAAGTGCGCGAATGAAAAGTCGATTTGGTGCGAATGAATTTCGGATTCGAAGCGCTGGCTTTTGTATCCAAAATTCTATTGACGTAGAGTAACGCAAAATAATAACGAATCATCGATTGATCTCAGACGAGGTGGAATAAATATTTCAAGACCATTTCACAATTACGCTTATCTGCACTTTGGCTAAATAAAGTTCACGTGCATAGAACAAGGCGTAGAAAATTGTCAAAGGTGACTCTCAGGAGTCAGTTACTTGGTTGTAAGAGGTCAAAATGTTAGGAGAAAGCAAGTTATCGAGAAACAGACGAGAGGAAACAAAGAAATGAAAAAGGACGAGGAACGTACAGGAACAAGAGTTCCGTCGCGTTACATTTTCATAACCTTACGGAGAACGAAGTCTTTCAAGCTGCTGCTTTATAATGAAAGACCCTTGGCAGATCTCGTCCGCCAGTCACCATCCTCTACGGACATAGTTTCCATGTCGCTGCGAACGAACGAAGAAATGATATTTCAGGAGACGCGTGCGTAGTGGCCTGTATCATTAACGTCTATCTTATTGCATTCCTGTTTTTTTACTTTTACTTTTCGTTAGGAACGTAAATAATTAAGTGTTATAAAAGTATATGTTCATTTAATATCAGTTTGCTTTGCATGAATAAATTTTATAAAGGAAATTATTTACGTGAATCAGCTTGCGCGTTAATTATAACATACCGTATAAAACGCAGTGTACATTTTTCGTGTGTTTTATATTTCGAGTCAATCCGTCAAAACTATTTTCCTGATTAAAATTGAAAACCGATTTTACATAATGTTTGACTTATTGTAAATTCCTATTGTCATCAACAAATTGTAGCATAGTAATTTATGTAGAACATTAATATATATAAATATATATTTCAATATTAAATGAAGTTGTAATTTACTTATTCAGTCACAAATCATTATTCGAAATATTATGTTTGTCACGATAAAAATTGATTCTGTTATATATTTTACAATAGTATAGAGTACTATCATAAAGGAAACCACGTTTCGTTGGAAAATCATATTTACTATCTGATAATACGAAGTTCAATTAATAGCAGCAAACATTGCACTAATAAACGCTCTTAACTAACATGGGAATGATGCCACTTCTATAAATAAATAAAACATTTTCATTTAAAATTTAATCTTACTGGTCTAGAATTCTTCAATGCTAACAAATTTTCTTTCCACCATAATTATAACTCGCGCAAATAAAATATGTCATAATGATTTTTATGTTACGATATACTAGCATAACGGAAAATAAGTTATACTTTTAATTATAAAATAAATTAAATTATAAAATGAATATGTGTTCCTGATAGATAACCATTTCGTTAAATTTATTAAAATAAAAATTTATAATCTACTATATCAAATGATTAATAAAATGATTATACGTATATAAAGAAAAAGCACCATCTATTTAAGTTTAAATTTACTTTTATATATTAATAATATTTTCGTTTGATAGTGTCATAAGATTTCTGATAAAAACAGTGTTACTTTAATTTTAATATAATTAAACGAAGCAATCTTGTTAAGTAATGCTTTTAATATCATTTAAATAATTAATAAAAAAACTGTACATTTTGTAATATACATTTAATAAATTTACGTGAATATTTTTCAATCGAGGATATATTTTATTTTTAATTAATTGTAATATAGACGATGATCAACAGTTTTTATTCATCTGCATATAGTCTACGAAATTTTCAACGAATACTAAAGAAAACATTTTTATTATCATACATGAAATTAGCAATCCATCCATTCAAAGGAAGCTACCTTCAAGAAGGAGGAAAACGGACCTCTGCAATGATTTAAACAATATTTTCTTTACTCTACTGCAAGTAAACGGCGTACTTTATTCTAACTCAAGTAGATATTACTCTTTAACGGATTGTTTTAACGCTTAAATAATAAATAATGCATTACGTTATACTAAGTCACAGTAATAACTTACTTATATTTATATTATATTAAAAACAGTAAGTCAAGTTTTTTAATATCAAGTGTTCACGATTCTTATATATTTTTAATATAAAAATTTCTAAAAGATCATGTTAAATGATATTCGAAGAAATGAGGATTTTTTTTATCTAATATAAGTATTAATATTCATATTACATAAAATGTAGAACACTTCTATCTATTATGACCATTGTCACATCTAAAATAATACGACTATTATCTAAGAAACTTATTTCTTTGTTCCATTATTTTGATGCAAATTTTTTAATCAGCAAAATGAACCAGTACTGTACATACGTTTAACAAAAATTAAATTAATACAAAGTATTTACCAAATATTAAAGAAAGAACCTTCAGATAATATTTTGAAATGCAAAACTGGCCAAGTAAAATCAATTAATTTCAACATCACCTTTTAAGTTCGTTAAAATGTAATTACATCTAACTCATTTCAAAATGTTTATCGTAACATTTTATAACATTTAATCATACAATAATCGAATTAAATTTAAAAACTTCACCGAACCCTATACAAAACGACATTTTTATATAATAATTGTCCAGTTTTCTTATTTGACGTTATTTAATTAATAAACCAGTAACGTGTATCGTTAAATTACAAACAATATTCTTCCACGATATGACATATATGCCATAAAACGTTATTATATTACAAATTAAATTATAATTAATTATACATTATTAGTTGAATAATTGATTATATATGAAGCGTATCAAAATAGCCCAACAATGTAGCATCAATAACATAAAATTAACATCACTGTCATAGTCACTTTTTTATAATAACATGCAATCGCGTAATAAAACAAAATGTAAAACAAAACGCCGTTTTTATTTCAAATAACTGCTATTCTATTTTAACGCGAAAACTCGTCTATTTAAGAATTTCCTCGAAATTCTTTTCCACAAAAATAGCCTATCCAACTGGGAACTGGGTCAAGATTGGGATCGATGAACAAACATACAAACACAGACATATATGCATACGAATATGCACACACTGGAACTCGATTATTCAAAATTATCAGTTGATCTGTGCCGAATAAAATGAACGTTTTCTCTTCGTTGGAGGATCTCGTGTAAATTTATGAAACCAAAACGCAAATCCTCAGCATTTCGCAGCAGGTTTTATCTGGCAAAGATGATACCATACGGGTAAAGATTTAACATATTTCTTCCGCCATCCACCGCGCAAGCGTTATTACAATTTAATTCACTTTGTCTTGATATAAAACTAACCGTGATGCACCGTAGCTAATTGTAGAAAGAAAGAGTAAAAACAAATACAACTCAAAAGACATATGAGTCAATAATTCCGAGATCTTTGTCACTTTAACGTCACATCAAATGAGTTCTTTACATATGTTTGACTCGAAGATAAGCTTTAATAAAATTGATGTTAGCTCAACGATTATATATATTTGATAATTATGGAGCATTCACCTAACTGTAACGTCGGTATAAACTACATATGCTCTGTCGCAATAATTTAAACCAAGTATATAAAAAGAAATTATTTATTTAGCATGTTCAATGACTTTTGATATAATCGTAATTTCAAAAGAGAACTGAATTAATATTATATAACGAACAATTTTACAATATTTTAATATAAATTGAACGCGATAATTGCAAAAATGTATATAATTATATATGAAAATATTGTATACAATTAACTTTATAATGATGACGTATATTCATTGTGTATAAATTATATATGAAGCTTTTTGTATATATGGAACTTGATTTTTAAAATTCTGTTTATATATATTTGAAACGACGATATTGAAATTTATTCACAATATCATAATTAACATATACATAAAAAATATAATGAAATATCGTTGATTTTGTGCGCATCATCTTTATTACTATGCATTTTATAAATTGCATCCAATCAAATATTTTCAATTAATTATTTCATTTGTAAAAATTAATGTTTAAATTTACATTGTTTAATTATAATTTAACATCAATAAATAGTATTGCATTCAAAGTAATGTAATTATATGCTTTAAACATTTGTTCCTATTATTCAAATCCATCATTGTAATACTCTTTCGAATAAATTTTTGAGAATTTTAACAATGTAAAATTTATTTCAAATGCGGAATAATGCCTTAATATATAACAAAATAATTAGTATACAGACTACATAAAAAATGAGCTGTTCTCTAAATTTTGTCTAATTTGACCCAATATTATCTTCTTCAAACAAAATCATTTTTTGTTTTGTAAAAAGTAAATACTTTACACACCTGCTTGACATAAAAATCAATAGAATTCATTAAAATTGAATTAATGTTTGTGTTCATATAATATATATTTTAAAGTTCACTTAAAATCATAAATTTTGCATGTAAAGTGACCAAGTGATGAACATCCTATATTATAGCCACTTTAATAAGTCATAAATAAGCGACAATTTACAACTAAATGATACCAAAGATATTCATATATATATTTACCAATCTTTTCAAATTGTTTTATGATAATATATTAGTTCATTGGCACTGGTATGGCAATAAATTCATTTTTTTAAAATTCAAACGTTAATATGAATTTCATAGCCATCTAACTTTGCAGGCGATATATCATAATTATGTAATAAAATGTTTACAAGTTATGTCAGTTACAAAACATTGATCTAATGTCGAATATCTTGCTTATATTCAGAAGACAACGTTATTATTTATAACAATATTATTTATAAAATGTTAACATTACTTTTTATAAAGAACAGAAATAAATCAAAGTATTTACATAGTTGATTGCTGGACTATCATAATATATTACTGTTAAAACAATTAATTTTGACAGTTAGTCTCTTATGGTCCTAAATTAGTATTATAAACGGTAATTTTTCATGTTTCATTTTCCTCGGTTCACGAGTAACAATTACTAAACTACAATCAACTGATACACAAAATTATTATTTAAATATAAAAAATGTAATTTTCTATAGAGTACTTTACTAAATGTTTGTAAATCAAACTGTTAAATGAGGAATTGTTAAAATAATATTCATCATTTATCTATTCCAAAAATGAAGCATTTTCACTGTGTCGTAGAAATTGATAGATATTCAAAATGCATTTTATCTATTATATTATTAGAGTTTGTTAACATTATACCTAGCCTTGCATTCCAATGTTGAATATAGATCTAATAATGAAAATATATATAGAAAAATCTTCTTTTTTTTTAAACAACTATTTTTACATGAATATGTTTAAAGTTTCCTTATTTCGTTACAAATGTTATTATTTCTGTATACTTAATATAAAAGTATATGCATATGCTTCAATATAAATAAATATAAATGCTTCTTAATTAATTAAAGGTATATCTACAATATTTGGTTTATGCATACAATAAAATAAGTAATTCATTTTAAATGGTACAAGTATTATATAAATATATGCCTTCTGTATGCCTTAGACGATTCCAGTGGCATGTATACATTTTTTAAAATATGTATATACAAATAACGACGGTTATTTGTCTTATAAGACATATTGATATGGTACTCATACGATACGCATACATAAACAGTTCATTCGAAGTAAAAAAAACCTTTCTAATCAATTTTCACATAAGCATCATTTATATAAGAAACTTTGTTACCAATGAATTCACAATATTGTTATATAGGAATGCATATCTAATATACGCAATTATTAACAATATTAAAAAAAACTAGACAAATTTCATATAAAACACAATTTGATGTAGTATATTACAATATATAAATTACAAAATTTACCAAGATATAATATTATTTATAATATCTTATATATTAGTTGATACGCGTCATATGAATATATAACTATTATCTAATAATTAAATACAACATTATTTTTCTAATAGCCATAAGGCTTGCAACATAAAAAACCGTATTCTGTCATTTCCATGCCACAAGGAATGTAAATTTTAAACATTGATTAAAAACTTCCTAGAATCATAATATTAATGTTATCTCATTTTGACTTTTGTCTAATTCAATATTCCAAATTTTGAAGGACAAATGTTACAATTATCCTAGGGAATGGAAAAAATAATTAAGTTCCTTTTTTTCATTTATTTTCAAATTAATTTATTAAATTAATTAAACATTTAGATAAGATTCTGTGGATTACGGTGACCATATTTCTTTTGAAATTGCAACTCAGATTGTTTAATTCAGAAGCTTTATAAAGTTACGAAAAAGCTAGAGAATGGTACCGATGACGTCTACCGCTGCGTGGCATCGATTTAATCGCCAGAGTAGCCCGAAGGGTGTGCTAGTAAGCACTGTTGGACATCGTTATTAAGCGCATATAAATTTGCATATAAATTGTCCCAGTGGCGGGTCTAACTCGGCTTTAGACCGGCTCAGGTTCTACATAATATGAAAACCACCTACTATCTCCGAGAGTCGAATGATAGCACCCGCGTTTCAAGTTGCACTGAAATATATATCATGACGAGTAAAAGCGAGCACATCTTTACATGGGATGTCAAAATCGCAAAAAAATGTTTTTGAGAACACGCGTACATTCAGACAAGGAAAGAAACTTGTCGATGTAAATACGTGATCTATTACGCGGTACTTATAATAATTAACAAAAAACAATTTTTATGGAAAATAAAGAGAACAGAACTATACTATGATTTTATTAAAAGCTAGCATAATTGTTTTTAATTTAAATTTAGGATAATATAAACTATCTTTGTCGAATAAATAAACAGCATTTGTTTACGTTTTTTTTTATTTTTAATGTTTATTTTACAAATACTATATATTCTATTCGTGAGAAATTCGTATGTAAAATGACTATGTATAAGGGCAAACATTATACAGTGTAAATTATAATTTTTCATTTTTCCATTCTGTCAAAGGTTTGGTATTCTGTCAAACTCAAAGTTCTTGTATTTCATTAAAGTTCTTGATTGTTTGGGTCATCTTGGGGAAATTAACTGTTTGGTCATCGAGTACAAGTATTTTAATCGAACGTGAACTTTTCAACGTGTGGTCAGAACTGTCAACTCCTGAGTCTACGTGTCAAACGAGTATTGAAACATGTTTTTGCATCGTCAATGTTGTCAATGTCGTTACAAATAAGTTCAATATTTTGACAAATAGAATATATATCGTTACGATACGTCTCATCTGTCGTATTGGCTTTTTTTGAATTTCAATAAATGCGACTTTTGTGCATCTTATTAATCGTCTTATAAAGAATCAAAGATATTCTGACGTATATTACACTTTAACCTTTAAAATTTTCAGAAACATATTATAACAAAGTTACAAAAATTATGGAATCATTTTTATTATTCTGTAATAAATTTCTTATTACACTTATAAGAACTATTTCAATAGCACTGTGAATAGTATTATTCATTAGTGTTATGGCATGCCTTGCACTCATTTAATCAACCGGAAAAGAGATCTCCAAAAGATCTGTAAGAGTTGCCATGACGCAACTGTCCGAATTTTGGTCGCCACTCGTTATCATGATAGCCGCTATAGCGCGTCGATAACAAACTGCCATGAAAACATAAAAATAATATTTCCCAAATAGACAAATTTAGTCTTAGAATGAATAAATATTTCTTAAAACACATATTACAACACCGAGAAAAAAAATGCCACTCTGAATGAACATCCAAACAGAAAAAAAATAAGTTTGTCATGTTTAGTCAATCTTTGACTAACTTGGTCACCAAAGATATTAATATACGAACAAGATCTGATTGTCATACGTCGACAATAAAGTTGTTGAATAAGTCAATTTAAGGTTAAAGGTTGACAACATTATTGACAAATTTTGACTATTATATTCATTGTTTATAGATTCACTGTTTCAGACAACACTACTTTTTTCTGTGCAGTTGTAATAGAGTACTCAATTCTTAATCTAATAACAAGATATTATTGTTTGAATATTCTAGTAATTAAATAAATAATATCTATCATTGGACCATTAACGTCCGACATTAAATCCAAAACACAGCGTTTTATTACAAAGTTAACCTCATGTCAATGACATTTTTTTTCCCTGTGAAAGTCTCAGAAATGGTTTTCTATTTTTTTGAACAATGATAATATGTGGGCTAATATTATTTATGAATGGATTATCAAGAATCTATTCATAACCTTTATACCCGAGTCAAAATTGTAAGCCTCCGTTGAACCTTGAAAAAACGCAGAAATTTGTTTTAATATCAGCCTTTTTTCAATCTTGAAAAGTGCGGAAATTTCCATTTTTGCACGTTCTGAGGTTTAAAGGAGAATCAAATTATTTTCACTAAAACTTTTAAACATATATATCGTTTTAACTTTGAATGCTGTATTCTCGAATATAATTAAATATATAAATATTCTTATATAATTCTTAAATATAATTAAATATACACGTATTTTTACTTATAAAAATAATATTTAATTCGAAGTTAAAGTGATATGTTTAAAGGTTTTAATGGCAAAATTGGAGCCTCCTTTTATCCTCGAAATATTCGCCAATATTTTTCTTGCGAGAAGAGAGTTGTTTCTTATTAGTCCTATTAAACACACTAGTCTTCTTGTTAAACAATTATATTAATCTTATTATTATTAGTATTCTTATTAATATTTTCAATGTTTTTATTAATTGTTTTATTAATATAGTTTTATTCTTAAAAGCCTTATTTTATTATTCATGTGCATATTTTTAAATAGAATTTTGTAATAAGCAGTTGAGCGAAACGCGAAAACCTTGTGTGAAATATTAAACTACTAAACCCATAGAAACGAAGCTAATCACGCCATCAGCCAAAAAGGGACCAGGAACAACCTCCAAACCAGCGCACTTAATCTACTACGAAACCAAGGAAATACATCAGTTGCAGTATCAACAAAAGTAAGATATTATTCATTTTCATTAAGAATTTGCAAATATGACATCAATGTTAATTTTTATCTTTATATTTCTGCTTATAGTTAACTGCGCATCAGGGGTGTGGTTGCCACGTCGAATATTAGATAATAAAGATTGTTCTTTAAATTTTGTATTCGTACACTGAGAAAAAAGTTACAGTATAAATTACAATACCTTCTGGCATTGGCAGACTAATTCAATAGATGTATAGAAAATTGCTATACCATAATAACAACTTTTTTTATTTAAATAGTAAAATTTGTTATATAGTATAATAAAACTAAAAGGAATTTTGACACATTTTTGTTATATCATATAATAAATATTGTTTTAATGGTATAGTAATTTTTTAAATATCCTTCAAGATATCATTCGCACGCCAGAAGGTATGATAATTTATATTATATTTTTTTTTCTCCGTGTAGTTAGTCATTTTCATCAGTAGTCAATATATGGTCCATATAGGGTGATAGTAATATTAATAATTAATATTGTCCTACGCTCTGATGTTCATCTCACACTGAAAAAAATAATATTACAAATTTGGCCAAACTAGATAATAAAAGGAGGAAAAGTGAGCAAAAATGTAAACAAACAGTAGACAATATCATGGTATTTACCAATTATTTGATAATATTTGACATATTTTTAGAATTTTCTCACCGAAATTTATCACATTATTTACATTTTTTCCTATTTTTGCTACTTTTATTAACCAGTTTGGTCAAATTATTTTGTTCAGTGCAGAACAATTGTATCATACAGCAATTTTTTAAAATATTTTTTGTATCAAGTTAAAACTATGCAATTTTATAACAATAATTAATTCACATTTTGTTAAAATAAATTGTTACGTCATACTAGTAAAAGTTATAAATAATTATCTTTCCTCTTCTTTCACGTTCTATCACGTTAAAACCTGCAACAATGAAAGAAGTTTTTGCGTAAATGTCCTTTATTTCATTTATCTTGTTACCTCCTATAATAAAGGATATGTCTTGTGATTTTTTAATTGAATGTAACATATAATATGTATATTTACATTAAATACAATGCGCGTGACTTTATTAATGATTATTTTAAATTGCATTACAGTATTGTAATTAACATTTAATAAAATTCACTAAGAAATAAAACAATTATTATTATATTATTATAAATGAAATTATTAAATTAATTATTTCAAAATGCTAATTGACGGAATAAATACATTGAACGTAACACAAAATTTGAAATACATACATATAAACGAGCAAACGCAAATATTGTTTCCAAATTTGTTTGCGAAAATCGCTTTTGTTTAATCCTCGCTCTTATATTTTACTTAAAATGACATGCAAATTAACTAACACGTTTAAGAAAAAACGATTTAAAAGAACCACGATTCGGATATATTACAATATGTTACGACTGGTCATCCATGTTTCTTCTAAGAAATATTGAATACTGTTCAATAGGTGACCACCTAGCAAGCGTTTGCGTATTTGTTTTCATTCGAAATTCGCGACGGGAGAATCAATTTTGTACGTGCTTCAGTAGGGTTAACTCACAAAACGAAATTTAAAATAATACCTGCATAATTTGTCCCGTTACAATACGGTTCGATTTAAAAACGCAAAGGTTTCGCCAATTACATTTACATATAAGTTCGAACAAAACGCGTATATTTATGTATCACAATATAAATATAGCAAAATGAATTTAAAATAAAACTTTGATTTAACGCGCGCTTTTGTTTTCATTCAAAAACGGTCCTGCCGCCGTAATAATTAAATGCAACTTTGTTCTTGAAAATGCACCAAGGCTATTCAACAACGCTCCGAGTGAGCAGAGTCCGGCGCGATCGCGAATTGTTCATCGTTGCATTACGTCGGCCGTAACAAATCAAATACCGTCTTTGACTACGACCGACGCATCACGACAATAACACAGACACATTACGACAGTGAAACCACGAGATTTATTATTTATTGAAATTATAACCACAAAAAAGGATGCGGTGCACGGTCGTCAAAATAGGAAAGAAGAGTTATGAAGTGCAAAGCGATAGCTTCGTTTGGAACTTGACTTTGATTTATCCGAGAATGAACACCGCAAGACAATATTTGATTCCAGCGGATTGCACAGAGGAAGCCGTAAATGTCAAAACTTTGTTTGTTACTTATGTCTATGTAAACAAAAAGCTGTGAATGCAGCGGCTTGAGCGAGATCTAAAGCACTTTGTTATATTGGCAAATGGACGTTAAATTGTAACTGTTTGTTTGAAATTGTGGTTTCTTGAAAACACGCGAAATTGAATTTAAATTTATAACATTGTTTAGATTATTCTGACAAATGATTCAGTAGTGTTATACGCGACCAATTTTATGGCAATGCATGAGAAGTTGAAGAGCAGCGTGCCAAATAAAAATCGATTTCGTACAAAGGACAGAAATAATGAAGGCATATTGCATAACAATATAATTGTGTTTCAGCCATAGAGACACATTTAATTCGCTTTCAAAAATGACCACTTACCGCAATGACTGTTTCACGTTTCATTAAATTATACGAAACAATACAATTTAAACGAACAGTTAGCGTACAAATAAAAATGACTGAGAGCAATATGCTACTGTATATTAAATTATGCTTCATTAAAATATAAATGTAATCGTCAAAATAACTCGTTTGCGAAGCGCCACAAAAGAACGAAGAAACGGCAAAGGAACTAAAAATGAAAGGAGAGAGCAAAAACAAAGGCCACGAACTCTAATCGCCTCTTTTTATAAACGGCAAAAATTAATGCGTCCGCGAGCGTCCGGTACGTTTGTGGCGCAGGTTATAAAGAGCTTTTGTAACGCTGCGAAGTACGTAATTAAATTTAAGCGGCGCGCAGTTGCGCGCATTGATAGATTTAACGGGACGAGGATGCTGCATTCGAAAACCGCAAACTACCGTCGACGTCTCATTCTTGTCCGCGATTTGCACTTTTGAATCAACATTCGGTACATGTTGTCGGCATAATCAATATTTGCCGCGGCCGCGAAACCTACGACAAATACATTTTTCAATTTGACGGCTTTATTCCCGTCTGCCGAGAGCCAACGGAATCGTTTCCTTTTAGCGAGACATTATTCCCGGTACGCGCGCGTCTAATCAGATGCGAATTCTGGTGTACGAGCAGAGTCCAGTTTGTTGAACGCGTAAGAGCTCAAGTTCTTGCGAAAGCGAATGTTTACTCTCGCAGACATGATGGAGATGGAAAGTGTACGTAGGCAGTGGTTCATGAGCCGTCGACTCATTGCATCATTGAATATACAAGACCGGATTGCTTTGCCGACTGGCAAGCGATAAAACAAAGCATTTTGACGTGTTCTTGTGCTCATCGGACGTTTGCTTGTCGGGAATAATACTTCGATCTGAGATTATGTTTACCCACAAACAGGGCAAAATCGTCGAATAAAACGCGTTTAATTTGTTTCGCCGTTTATTTATTAACTTTGAATTTCATGTAGGTTTCCGGCAAAGAGGAATTCTTGCTTTTAATTTTGATTACGGTGTAATCAATTTATAACAGGATTGTAAATTTGCTGATTTTATTTGTCGATGATAATAATGTGAACTCGATTTATTGGCATTAATGGTTCTATTAATTCGTGTGATTTTTGAGTTTATAATGCAGGAAATTATTGAAATTAAGTGTAGAGTAGAATAGACTGTCTGACGTGGCGAAGAAGTATGGCAAAAGTTTGAATTAGAAAAAACTTATTACAAAATTAAAGTTTGCAAAAGTGCTTTAAAAATCTACGGAGGGGACTTGGGTCATTTCCACTTTGATTTAACAAATTAATCATCTCGACGATCACATTATGAAATATAAATATATATACTTTTTTAATGGAAGATTAATAATGAAAATGTTATTATTTCAAATTTTTGAAACTTTTATATCTAATATGAAATATTTGTTTTTAGACATTAATCATTTATATTTTTGAATTTAACTGTACGAAAAGAAAAAAAGTATTAAAAATTACTCATGAAATATCAATTGTATGACAGAAGTGTTATATTTTGAAATAATACATAAAACTTGAGCAATTTTTACTAAAATATCAGCAATTTTGACTGAAAAATGTGCAATATTTACTAATTTTTAATACATTGTTTCTTTCTGTGTATATACTATATTGAGAATTTCATGTGGTAACATTTATTATTATTAAATATGTATTTAATTACAGAAAATTATAAAATATACGATACAAATTACATTTAATAGTTTCGAAAATTGTTTTATATATTTTAATATTATTATTAAATACAATGTTATGTATTTCTGATTCACACTTATCAGAAATTTTACATTAGAATCTCAAATATTAGACCAAATATTAAAATTTAAAAATTTACATTTAAAGCTATATTTGAACTTCATCTCATTCTTCAATGCTAATTATTTGTAAGTTTTTTGTCCTTGATACATCCATAAAAATCCTGTATAAGAATGCTATTTATCTTAGCAAGCAAAAAATGGAACAAAAGTACATAAAAAAAGTTAGCAATTTCCTGTCAAGTGCTAATTTCGTCGGAAGTTCGATGTTCATAAGGAATAACGACTGTAATTCAATTTCTGTAAATTACACAAAAAATCTTTTTTGTTGTAAAATGGACAAATTATGATCAATCCAATAACTACACAACATTTTATCAAAAATCAAATTAATGCATTATACTGCGAGAGTAAAGAATAAAAAAATCATGCCAAATCAATCAAAAATGTCGTCTACGATATTAATAGTTTTTGTTTCTTAAACAATATAAGCTAGTTACACAGCGTTTAAAACAAACTATAATACCTAACACCAGATATACCATGTTAGATAAGCATATAATTTATATATTTATCTATAAATTCATTTATTAATTATTAAATACACTATATTCTAACCTGCAAATAATCTTATCTGCTAATTTAATGTGTTAATAAATTTTTGACAAAATATTTTGTTAGAACTGATTTGTGAAATATTCCCCATGTATTCGCCTTTCTCAGCTTAATCTCTTGCATATCTCGTGCTTATTCCGTAGTGTTTAAACTGCTAGGTACTTGAAGTTTCTGTTTTCTGAAGCGTATAAAAATGTTGTTTCGGTACATAAAGTTGTCGATGAAATGACGGTAATAATTTCGTTATTGCCGTATTATATATTGTATTTGGAAACCCCGACTTCTAAACATTTCAAAATATAACCCTATTAAAATCAAAATCTGTACGTATAAAAAAGAAAATATTGCTACAACATTGATAGCGTGGTATTATAAGTGTCATTGAATTTTATCAATTCTCATCGCATTAAATGCGCAGAAATTATTCGCACGCGCTTTATATAGATATTAATGAATAGCTGAACATCTAGCTAAATATCGTCGAAGAATACGCGGGAAACAGTCTTGTTTCCTTGTAACTCAAGAGAATTTGTTCGGGAGGAACTCTTGACCGTTCTTTCAATAGTTTTTTCATCTCCAGGCTCATCGAGTTTCGCATATCCAAGCAATCTTCCGACTCTTCATAGCAATTTCCGCCTGCACTGTATGCTTAATACGGTATGCCGAAGTATCTTTACATAGTATGTAAATGTATACTTTTCTTCGAACAAATTTATATTATTTACACTTAAGCATGGGATATGCGCGTTTTTCGAATTCCAAATTGGTATTTTTGACATTTGCAGAAAGTTAAGTAAACGTTGAATAACCATAGGTTTTATAAAAAAAATTCAGGTCTTTTCCAGAAATGGATATACATTATTTATTCTAAAATAAAAACACAATTATTTGGTTAAACCGCTAATGTTATTACCTAACGAAATTATGTATTATGTGATAGAACTTAATTATTTTATAACTTAAATAATACAAAGTTTTTCACATAATATATCATTATATTGTTTCAGTTGCACATTAGATACTTAAGGTTTAATTAAAGAATTATAATAATAAGTCACAAAAAATTGTTACATATTTTGTTAATACGTTAGAAAGAGTAACAATAAATTAAACTCTTAGTCGTAATAAGAAATTATACACTGAAAGAAATAATCTTACAAATTTTACCAAACTACATTATAATAGTAGGAACAATGTACAAATATGTAAAAAATATGTTAAATTATGTTTAAAAACTTGTTTATGAAATATTATCCAACTATTTATAATAACAATGACGTCGTTCAGTATTTTTTTTTATTTTTATATATTTGTCCTACGTCTATTAACTCGTTTGGTAAAATTTATAAGATTTATTTTTTCACTGTACAACATTTAAATAAATTTGAATCCGGTCGAAGAATATAAATATATATTAAACACTAATTAATTAATAGTTACATTCGAACGAGTGATATCGTTCCAGCGATCAAATTCTAAACTGATTAACTTGGCACAACTTATAACAAGGTAACTATATCTGATCGTGTCTTGTTATATGTACCTTTGTAGAGTGGGATCTTCATTACAGCCTTATAAGACTAAATAAGTTGGACCTTATTCAAGTGTAACGTTTAACTGTACGGTACTTACAGTAAGATATATTAACCGAAATACATAAAACGTCTAAAATGTTAATATTCCACTAGAATCTGCATTATAAAAGTGTGATATTAAAAATGTATTATATACGATAAAAATAATGTATGTTAATTTTAATTTCGTACTTCTGAACAATATATAAGCGCACTTTTCGTATTGCATTGAAAATGTAAATGATTTAAAACCTTCAACAATAACGTGTATAGTCAAATTATACAAAATCATAAATAGTATGTTATATGTATATGTTTATCATACGGTAGGACGAGTTTTATGGTTTTATTACATCACATGACGCAGACACTCAGAAAAGAAAAGTGCATATAGATAAATTTTCTGTCACGTGCACGTGAATATGTGTGGATGTATTTTGCAAATTTAATTGCAGACCTTCCTTTTACAAGCTATATTGTACGTATATATTTGATACATAATTCTTACTATAGCTCATTCGTCAGAATCATATTCGAATTTATAAAGACAAAATATTTTGACGCTCTTCAAACAAACATTCATCTTGATTTATATTAACAAATAATTTGTATTTATGTTATATTTTGTTGACAGCTGCGACGTACCGTCAATATTTGCAATAAATGTGATTCTGTGTTTAATTTTTGCTTATTAATAAATTGAACAATTTCAGAATGCTCCAACCTTGTATGTAATATTTTTTCAAACAATTAAAATACAATAGAATTATAACTGAAAGCAACGCATTTATATACTCGCAGTTTAAATTAAAATTATAAAATGTACAAAAACCGAAAATTCGATTTGTCAACGAATACTTTAACCTGCTGCTTGACAAAATTAATTTTTCTACGCATCTATTGACGGAATCCAGAAAAATATTAAATAGAATTGGAAAACAGTCGTTCTGTTTATGAGCGATCAGATAACACGCTATACGCAAAGGCACATAGGAAACACGCGTGCATGCATGCGTGCGTGCATGGATGCATGCGTGCATTGCACCATAGATTCAACAGTAGCTCTTTTGCCGCATCGCGGCCAAACGTGGGAACGGCGTTGCGAATTCTCGTGATACTATATGTTTTGCAAACTTCGCCGTCTCGCCCTTTTATCAGAGTCGTGCTCTATGGCGATTCACGAAATTTAAATTAGAAGAGAAGTTCTTTCGCTCAAGCAAATCATTTGACGGGAGGAAATCATTTTTAAATTGTACACAAATCCATAATCACGATCCAGTCATCGGCAGATAACGTTATGCTTTAATTTTGTTACAGTAATTGAAATAAAAAATTGAAATTGTTGCCATGGAAGAGGGCTCAAAATTGATTTTGCAATCGCGCCGCTAATAATAACTTTAAAACAATTTTATATCTCAGTTTGGACGGTTAAATATTTGATGCCAAAAACACTTGATAACTATTAATAAAATGGCTATAGTGGGCGTTAAATCATTATTATTTTAACCCATACTTCTATTAAGAATATTATTACTATTATTATTATTATTATTATTATTATTATTATTATTATTATTATTATTATTATACAAATCTAATTATAATTAACGTTTAAAAATAAGTTACTCGAAATGAATGAAAATAAAGTCATAGGCACATAAAATGTATAACCATGTACAATGTACAATTAATTCAGATTACATAAAATACTGTTTAATTAAATTTACATAACATGAATTTCACCCGCATTTGTAGAACACGTGATTGACTTTAATTTACATAAAACGGACCAAACCAAATTAAAACGCGACCAAAAAATGCGGCCGATATAAATTCGTACGCAAACTACGTTGAAATTAAATTTGCGTGCAACGCCGTGCACTGTCGCGTTATGCACGTTCAATTTATCTTCCACCCCCTCCCCGCCCCCCGCCGCAGCTTTCCTTTTTGCCATTTTCAAACAAAAGAAACAATATCGAGAAGACGGTTTCATTTTGCCGTGTCAATTGGAAATGAAATATAAGGCGACGAAATTCGCGTGTGAATTTCCTACGCTTTCTCCGCGAATTGTGTGTCATTCGCGAGCAAAAAATAGTACTTGACGGAACGGCAAGAGAAAGAGGAATTCGAGGGTCGTGTATGGAAATCCTGTACAGGGTTACTTGGACCGTGTCCAACTAATAGTAAACATTTCGACGTCTATATTTGCGCTTACTTAAATTGCGTTCCGGGTCCTTTTGCCCCTTAACCTTCATCTTCTTGTCGACGACAACATTGTGTTCGTGATGGAATCGCGAATTATATTTGTGCAGCCTTTGCGATCCCGTATTGCAGAAGATTTGAATATAAAACTATTTTAACGACTAATTTAATAAGCAGCCGTAGTTTCATTTGACTAATTTACTTTCGTTTGAACGGGACACGAAAAATATAAATATCATTACTTCATACCAGATGCTTACTTATTCATGCGCGTTTGACTAATTTTAGCGTTTAATCCGCTTTATCCATAGTAACCGGCGGACAATCGAAATAAAAGAATAATAAGTTTGTAGTTAACGGAAGGTATTCATTGCTTCCAAAAATATCCACTTTTCTAGATATCATTTATACAAATTTCAGTGACTCACCGTAATAAGGTCAACACTTAATTACTAAAATGCAACGCCAACTCACCTGCAACAGAAATAAAACGTATGTTACAAAATTATATCGTAAATCGACTATGACGTATTTAAGGACCATCAACGTGCGCAATTAAGCTCATTTTATAAATATATTAAAGTCGCGCGAGCTTTCGTATTTATTTGACTTTCGATGTGTTATTTAATAATACGTTACACCTGCAGTAATCAGTTGAAAAAAGCACTGTATATTTCCTACTAGACATTCGTCACAAACTAATGTAGACGCCACGCAATGCGACTGACATATTTCTCGCTAATAACACGCCTACGTCAGAGAATGAAGTATAAGTTCTGACGTTTTCCAACATAGTTCAGCATCGGGCACAATAAAAATTCGATTATTCCACAATATTAGCATCTGCATAATATTACCTCGAACATGCATATTCTAGTGTCCCATGGAGTATTATAAAATATGCAGATACTTTTCAGCTTATTACAACGGCAATTTATCGTACCTGCACGATAATCGTAGCGGCCCAGTGCAATTGCACCCCTGAATTCTTCACTGAATTAAATCAAAAAGTGACGTCTAAAATGCATCAATTTCGCTGCATTTTAAAGCATCCAAAGGAATCTTCGTGATTGATGTTTTTCATCTTAATATATAATGATGAATAATATTTAAATGAATTTATTTACAAACGGGCGTGTATCTTTGCTGTTTATCCTTTTTGAATTTGCAAATGAATTCGGTATAAATATGGAGTAAATAAATGATGTGGTTTTTATTACTTCTAATGTTTTAAGCTTTAAGTACAGTCATTTGAATAAAGCTTAATTAGTGAAATAGTTTTCAGTTTTACTATTTTATATTCATTTATTGTCCAATGCATTCATCACAATTAAAGTAAAATTTAAACGCATTCAATTATTATTTAAATATAAATTAGTATTTCAACTTTTAAATTCTTATGAAATTGTGAATAAAGCTTTCAACAACTTTTTTTTCTTTAAAAGGAAATATTGTAAAAATGTATAAATACATGAAATGAATTTAAGCAAATTTCATTAAGGTGGTAAACTTGAATGTATTTTATAAGCTCTGCTATAATGGATTCTCAGTAAGTTTAAAAAAGTATTATTTGAATATATTTGAAGCATTGAATGAAATTGAAAGATTAAGATTTTCGTCAAATGTATCCTAAATTTGAGATATATCTGACACTGTTTGATAATCAGAGTCGGTATTGAAGGCAAAACAGTTCATTAAATATATATATATATATATATGTATATATATGACAAATAGTGGATAATGGGTCTTTGCAACTTGGCAACATAGTAAAATATCCCGATAAGCACCATTGTATATACGAAGTGGTGCTTAATGGGACGGACCAGGAAAACACGGTGCTGGG
>JABFQC010000382.1:0-28607 GCA_022817085.1 Psilanteris sp. ZL-2020
AAAATTGCCTATTATTTCATATAGTAAACTCAACTATGATATTTAGTTCCCCGAATGCAACTATTATACATAGTTAAATCAACTATATTATAGTTCTCAGCACTATGATTTCTGTCAGTGTATATACACGTTTATTTCGAAATCGGAAATTATAGTTTTTCAAATTATAGTAAAAATGTAGCATAAACATAATATTTAAGTATATGAATGTATATAATTTGCTTTATTCATTATAGTAAATTTCTGTTTTTATTTTTACAATTTACAAAGTAAAATTGAAAAAAATAATCGTCCTAATTGACCAAACTATAGATAATGAAAAGAGAATATTATAGTACTATTCTGGCAAAACTATTACTGTTTAAACCTAATAATTATTTTTAATTACGTACTATTTCGTACGTGTCTCCATTCTTAAATTTATCTTTTTTGTCTTAAATTTGTTTCAAACTAGAATTCATTAAATTAAACGACTTGGTTTAAAATTATTTTCTCCGTACATATAGACTTGCTAACCAGTGAACAAAATTCTAAAAGATCTTGCTAAATTCGTACTAAATGCTTTTCTACTTTTACGCGACGAACTGCTACTTTCTTATCATCTGTTGTTTTATAGATAGCTAAGCTGGTTAGAGGATCGTAGTTACAATGCAGTCCCAGGAAAAACTGATTTTTGATCAAATCAGTATTTGGACAGTAATGAACAATATAAACTTTATTAGCATAGATAAAGAAAAAAATTGTTTGGGTACAATTGTGGGTTATTATTATATAATACGTTGGAAGGTGTACGTGAAATTTGTTGAATATAATTTTGAGATGATCGATGCCCTACAATTAGACTACAAAGCATTTGTGCAAAAAGACGGACTTTTGATTGAAAATCGAATGGCATTATAATAATGACACAATGCATGAAAATACTCCCAATTCCGGCATTTATTATTCAGCGATTCAATAAATGTAGTTCGAAAAAGGCTTATTACTCGGCAAACAAATAATGGTTTTCATATAAGGTGGAATACATGGAACTTAATTCACGTTCTCCGATGAGTGAGAAGAAAATATGGTTCAATAAATTGTCGAGTGGCACGTTCGATAGCAACTCCGCCGATAGAATAGTTATAGAGGGTTCAATGGTTGCGAGTCGGCGGTTGAAGATGGTCCGTCGGTGAATTATTAAAGATAGCGTGCGAGTCGCAAGCAACAAAGAAACTACCATAAGAAAGAAGCGAATGCAATTGAAATTAAAGGGAATAAAAATAGCGAGTATCATCAAACGGAAAAAAGTAACGCACTGCGACAAACCGCCGCTCTTATCACAATGCGTCCAACGATTATTTCGTCTGTTTTATGCTTTTTGTAATAATTGTTAGACACAATTACGAAATTAATATCAAAGGCTTGTTTTGATTCGCGTCTATTGCGTAAAGACAATTTTCACGTCTTTTCGCTTTCTGACTCGTTCGAGTGATTACTTACTGTCGTCGGTTTAGTATACCAAAGTTGTTTTCTATGTAAATCATCGTTCACGGACAATATCTCAATTATAGTGAAATAATCGCGCGCAATGCGGACGACTGATAAAACGTTATACCGAAGTTATTAATTAAACGCGCGAACTGCGTTACATGCAAATTCACGTTAATGTTCTGTTTCCATAAACGCTTGTTAATTGGGATCTATGCAAATTTTACCTGCGAATTGAAGTATGGATTGACGAACAAAAAAATAAAAGTTACTTTCTAGTGCAAGAGAATTTGTGCATTAGGGTCGTCGTTTGGCCTCCTTATCTGCACTTTCTCACCATTCTTCGCGTTATTTTGAATACATCGCGGGTACATTTGCGGGGCTTTGAATTTTATGTGTAATCAATTCTTTGGCCGCGTTGCAATAGGCCATAAATTGACGCGGAAAGCAGCCTCGGCGTTCAAAAGCGACTCCGACTTTTAGCGTAATCTCCGTCACACTATTAAACGGACTTTCACGTCACGTTTTGAGTCTTTAAATTTGCGAACAAGAAAACTGGATTGCACGAATAGATGGCTTCATTATTGCGAAATAGTTTTTGACATTCGACTTTCTGACAAGTTCATTTCTACACTGTTGCACCGCTGTTAAGATTCGCTGCGATCATTAGAATAAAACACGTTTCCGACTATTTCATTTCATCCAGTGAATTGTAATAAAATAAAGTAATTGTGTCTGCAATACTGATAAATATGTTTGAAAAAGAGGTGCTTTTTTTCTTCCGATTTTATTTGAATTTATTACCTGCATTGTTTACAAAAGGAAATATAAAGAATCAAATTGTATTCGCTCGCATGCACCCAAATAATATATTAACAGTTTAATAACAAATTAGCCTTTATCGTATCAATTCTAGATATTAAACCAACAATTTTTTTTTCCTTCAACTATCGGCACATTTGTCTTTAATAATTTTATCAGAGCTTCTGAAGTTCTTATACACTCGAAAAGTTGATGATGTTGAAAACTTAACTATGTTCACAGCAAACATTGACTCGTATTTTTTATGCAATGCATAATAAGTTGATAAATGTTTAATTGCAAAGCTTTGCTTTGTTTCAAAATCGAAAACAAGTTCGACGAGTTGAGTTTACTAAACAAAACGCAACACAAGTTCTCAAACGGGTACAAGGAGTTTGTGTTTAATATATTCATGACACGCCTAATACTAATAATAAATTAATGACCCGCGAATTATTGACAATTTTATGGCTCGCTTCGTCACACATAGTTCTCGCAAGTTTCGTTCTTTAAATCGTGCGCAACTTGCCGCGATCGCCCAAGAACTTGAATCTGCGGAATAATTTACTAGATTTACTTCTTATATGCATGAATGAGTATATCTTTCTTATCAATAATTTCTCTGCAACTTTTATTCTGGCGCTTTTCTATTATATTTTAATATTCGCATATTGAAAGTGCTCAGCATTATAACACGATTATGAAAAATGTAATTCCTTCATTTATTATTTACACAATTTGTATAATATACATATATATATATATATGTACTTTTATGAACAACGCAAATATAAAAATAAAAGACTCAGTTTATTCGTTTTATTCAAACATATAATGTTTCAGTCTAGAAAATGGTGTTTTATATAGATAATTTGTAAACGACAAAAAAGTATTTCTACGTGTCAAGTAGATAGCTTAAATTTCGAAACACTAGCCAGTGTTGTAAAAGATACTACAAAGTGTGTGAATTTGAAACAGCAGCTCTGTTACACCGACGATTTTCAAAACAGAAATGGTCCAAAAAGTTGGAAGCAATGTATTTAAATAAATAATTAACAAATAAAAGTGACGCCAATAACAAATATAATCGCCTCTAATTTCTTTTCGAATTTGCCGTCAAATTTGCGTCTGAAGTAATGTTTTTTTTTTTTCTCCCACTGAAAGCTAATGCCGAGGTCGCCGTACCACGCCAAGAATTATAATGATGAGCAACTAAAAAGTATTGCATTTATAATGTTTATATAACATACGCGCGGATAAGAGCTCAATACCAAGTCCATAATTACGCGGCAATTGCAAAAACTTTTGCCGCGACGGTGCGCGATCGATGCGCCAAGTTCGGTATTTAAAAATACAGAATTAAAGAGTAAAAAATTGTTGGATTGTATAATTCAATATGGCGGGCGTCGGTGTAACGCAAAATAAAAGCGTCTATAGCGCATAAAAGTGGCTGGGTATTCGAACAGAGAGTCGCCCAGTGGTGCAGCTTAGTACGTATAAAATATGCTGAGGCAGATGCGTTGTCCCACAGTAGTTTGCGATTCTTGGCCGAGCGTTTTTCTTACCCTGTTCCGTCCCACTTCGCCCCATCGTCGTGTCTTGCAACCCGCATTTCCACCCACTTATACGTCTACCTATTCTCTCCTTTCCCTTCACGGCTTGCTTTGTAATTACAGAGGACGCACCACATGATACTGTTTCTATTATGTTGCACGCGCGCCACTGCGATATCTCGCAACTTTACTTTCGTGCGTTTTGCATATCATTATATTAGCAGCACACCCCCAATGCCCAGTTCTTATTTTGGACCATTATTATTAGCTTTGCTCTTCCAACTTGTAACTGACTTTTATGACGCATTATTTATACGCTTTCTTCGTATTTGCGTTTGCTTCTCTAATCAAACAGCCGGCGAGAAAAAGCTTGGCAATAATTGATGCGATTTTAATTTTTAATATCTGTTTGACGGCTCGAATAATCGAGGCGTGTTTTATTAACTTCAAAATATAGATTCTGCGAGCAAGTTGCATCCATTGAAAAGTGTTTCTTCAAAATTATTCAGTTTTCATTTGATTTAATATCGCCAAATTTGCTTACCATCTTTGGTTATTTTAAAGTGGTAAATTTGTGTTTATGTTTATTTGTAAAATAGAAAGTTGATTAATAGTTACAAGACTTTTGTGGGAACAAGATGTGTGATTACGTTGATTGAGAAAACCGCGTTATATTTTTGTGTGTGTATATATATATATTTCATACGTTTGCTCTATTTGTTATTGAACATTATGAGTGCACTTTCCGTGTACGTTCTAGTTAATGTGATGTTTCAATTTAACGAGCTTTAACGTCAATTAATCTTTGCAATACAAAATTTGTACTTTACACGGAGAAAAACAAGTGGTACTATTTAAATGATAAACATTTCAGTATATAATGTTATAATTACTGTCAAAGTGATGATGGAAAATATATATTGTCAAATTACCTATGCATTAACAATCTTATTGATATTATATATACAAAATTGATACAACTTACAATTGTAAATTTCAACAAGTGACACTTTACTTAAATGGTAATCGTTACCACTTAGTTTCATCAGTGTTTAAATAAAAGTTTCATTATTATTAAAATTTTGAAGTAACTGAATACAAACTGACATACCCCATCTAATATGTTGAAGTTAAAATGATGCTTTATAATAATAATTGATATTTTGATAAATATGTTTAGTATTTAGATTTTTAAATTATCAAATATATAATAATTGCTGAGTTTTATTATGTACCAATTACTACCAAAGCAATTTTTTTTAATAAAACACTACTATGAGGAAAAAATGTCTTCCTCATATACTAGTTGAAATATGGCTAATTCAGCTTTATTTACACTGAAAGAAATAATCCTGCAAATTTAACTAGACTTCAAACCCTAGCTATATAATAAAAAAGAAATAATAAAGGCACAAAAATGTAAATAAACGTCTGAAAATATTGTTATTTTTCTCAGCTGTACAGTAATGTTAATTATAATTTTAGAAAGTTTAAACTATAATTTATCGGATTTGTTTACATTTTTTTACTTTTATCTACATGGGAAAAAATAATGATACAAATCCAACACAAAATGTCCATGTTGATTATACAGTGTTGATTCAACACAGAAATAAGTTTTTAAAATTAAAACGAACAATTAATTTGAATGAAAACAATTGAATTCTAAGTAAAAATAGCCGTTGTGTTTATAAACACGGAATATCTGAAGCAGTGTACAATTAACACACCTTGTTGTAGATCCAACGTATTTTGACTATTTTAAAACTAAACCATTTTTATGTAAATTTAATGCCTTATTTTTCCCGTATATTGTTTACTATATAGTCTGATAAAATTTGCAGTATTATTTCTTTTAGTATATATATGTGTATATATGCGTATACTAGTAAAAATATAGCTGAATCAGCCATATTTCTACTAATATAAGATCGATTTTTTCCGTGTCGTTACTATATATACGATATTGTAAAAATTATTATATTAAATGTATTATATGCAGAATACTATATGGTATAAAAATTTTATACAAAGGAATTATATTTTTTGTAAAAATTATTGAAATATCCTTAAAATATTAAACGTAATTTACAACACACAATTTTTCTACGTTTACAAATATATAAAATAAGAAATTTCCATTCCTGTCGCTTCGAATGGAAAAAATATTTACTTAAGTTTTATTGTTTCGCTCGGGCAAAAAAGAAAATATTTTCATGTGTAAACACTTTTTATTCGACAGATAAAATTAAATATTATATTAAAAGTAGAATGCAATTTACGTAGTAATAAACGCCGGTAAGTTGTAAAAACCATCTTCTGAAACGTCAAAATTATTTAAAATCGATCTGGATTGTAGCGTTTACGACATTGTCGTTTAAAACATAAAATAATAAAATTGATTAAAGCATTCATGACGAAAGTTGAAACTATTTAATACATATAGCTTAACGTCAAATTAATTCTGAATTGTTTTGTATGTAAAAATATGTTAAACGACTATTAACCGTGCATTTGCAGTGCACTAAAATTAAAGACATTAAAAAACTAACTCGGCGTTTTACGAAAGAAAAGTAACCATATTTTTCATAATGTTTTACGTCGTTAAAATAATTCAATTAAAGCGAATTTGTTCGCATAAGAAAACACACGGTAAAAATTTGTGGTGAAATTTCAGCACGGAGCATAGTAATATTTTATGACTTTAAATGCAATTGAATTTCCAACTGAAAATAGTGTTCGGCCGTGCACAAACGAAAAGAACGAAATTCTTGTTGATGTGAATATTAGTAACGGATATCTATTTCCGACAGTAACTCGATTCTGTGCCGATTGAGTCGGATAGAATGATCGAAATTGTATCGAATATAAGTTAGAAATAAAGCCGAGCCGACTTATTTTGTCAGCCGCGATTGTTTACAAAGTTGCAATGCAAATTAATGACCGCGACGCCGCGCAATTAAATTGCGTAGTCAAAGTATTTGCCCGGCAAAATGGAATTGGCGGAAAACAAAAACGGCCGATTGGCTGCGTTAAATTTAATTCGCGCTGTTTGTTGCACGGTTTGGGGATCGCGCCGTGTGGCCGTCGGCCGTCGTGGTTAAGAATGATCTTTCGCGCGCGCCTCGCCATATTGCATCCGTCGTCACTGGATTTGCGTCTTAGTTGGTACTGCTCGAGTCTCACGCTACATCGTCGTCGACTTTCGTTCGTTCACCCTTTCCGGTCATCCGGTCATCACCCACCTTGGCTTCACTCCGTGGCCTTCCATTCTACTACCATCTGCTCTCGAGTGCATTCTAGACGTAGACGCTCCTTTTACCTTCCTCCTCGCTACTTCGCGCGGACCACCGCGCGTTATTTACGCCCGCTTTTATTCAATTACAAAAGCCGCTACAAAATGATCCCACCGTTTAGCCATTTATACGAAATTCTACGGCTGTAAAACCCCGGATAAATTACGTCATTGTTTGCACGTTCTGTTCACTTTTCAAACTATTCTTTACGACGCGGCGCTTTTCATTATTTTTTTGCAAATGCAATTATTGGCTAATAAAACATTCGAGAAAAGTTTTTCATTAATAAATTGGCGTTTTTGAACGAGACTTGGACCGTGGACCATCCGCGGTTCGGTTTTCCAACACCGCGCGAACCGAGTCGTTTTCACGCCGAATCAAATCTGCGCGAATGCGCTACGTGCTTCTTGACATTTTCACGAATGCGACTAATAATATGACACTTTTAACGTCTTTCCTATCAAAGTATCTTGAAACAAGATATTTTTATACGCTCAAATTTTACGGGCGCGAGCGATTTAACCAATTTGCTGCAATTCTTTTACGGTTTTTTGTCATGCATTATTTATTGTTTTAGAGAAAACGTGGATCAATTTTATTGCCGAGCGAACTTTTATATCCGCAGATATAACAATGCGTTAAAAAATTATCGAACGATTGATCTATTTATTTAAACATTTTTTTTTCATATGGAAACAACGATAAAGTATTCAAAATTTCAATTGTTGCATTTTCATGAATTTACTGTTTACAGTATTATGACAAACTTTAATTATAAAATTTATAATGGTGTCAAATAAAAATTGTGCACACACACAAATTTGAATGAGGTTGAGATGTAAAATAAATGATATACTTTGAAATATTTAACCATGTGACAGTACTAGAAACGGAACCGTTTCTAACTATATATTAAATAACATTGTTCACATGGGGAAAAATATCAATGCTAAATCAACATTGTATACTTAATGTTATTCGCAAAATGTTAATTTGAATTAAATGCAATGTAAAAATTACATTGAGTTAGTGTTAATTCAACATTTCTAACCTAAAATATGAGAATAAACTTAAGTCAATGTTAAATTAATGCTGATTGAACATTGATATTTTTCCCCGTGCAATTCACATTTTTATATTCTTTTGATTTTTGAAATAATTTGACAGAAGTTTGAAAATGTTCTTTGCGTTGAAAAAGTGTTATTTTCCATTATTATTTCGCTATACATATATATAACTGTTCTATATATGTATATTTAAATTTTGTATTTAATGATATTTGCACTATTAACTGTTTACCACAAAATGCCATTAAATGGAAGAAATATTAGCAAACAGAAGAAACAATATTCAAACACGTTTACTATTTCTGTGAATATTATGTAAATAAACATTTTACTTTGTTTTATACATGACGTTATTGCTTAGTTTTTATTTCGCAATAAACATTACAGATACAACAAAGCGTTATTGTAATAGTCGTCGTGTAGTTATTTCACGGCATTTAAAATCTATACTTTGATTCGAAAGTTACACGTTTAATTGGCAATTAAATAATTTGTAAATTATAAAAATTGTATATTTATTATTTGGTTACGCGCGTGTCATTAACTGTAACTATTCTGAAAGTTCTTATTAAATCATCACGGTCTTTAAAAAGTTTGTTATTAAACACTTTTAAACTGATACATATATTTATAGGAAAGTGATATTAATGAATTACATAAGCTGAACATCGTTATCCTAATGGTCTGAATTACTATGTGTATGTTCCAAACCCTGTGCATAACTGTAAATGTACGATGCATAATTTTGCAATATTATTTGTAACGCGGCAAAGCACGTGCAGGGCATGTTGTGTGTTAATCAAGGCTTATTTGATGTTTATAAAAGTGAAAACTGAATCTTGTTTGTATGCAATTTGGTCTTATAATTTGCATTTATTGAAATGCACTATACGGAGACGAGTCTTTCCCTTAAATCTCACACTTCGATATATTCTATTATAAGATTTATATCGCGTTTATTAACAAAAGCGCTAAAGGATTTTGTGGAAACCGCCATATAATATACATTTGGCTCAGCCACCGACTCTACAGGCAGAATTATTCATTAGTTTGGAGAATAAAGCTATTCAGCAGTTAACTGCTTTTGCGTTAAAATGACATAAAACTGTTAACAGAAACGCAGTTATACATCTCGTGACTCGGTTGGTATTCAAAGTCTTAACATTTAAAACGCGATTTGAAGATTCGTCATACGGTCCAGCAGTAATATCGCTGAAACGAAGACGGACTTTTGCACGGAGGTGCAAAATTGAAATTGCAATAAAAATAGCAACTTGGAAAACACATGCCCGACTGATTACCCGAGCTGAAGTCAATCAGTTTCAATGGTACCGTGTAGCATAGTCGTGTCTGCAATTTGTTTATTCCGCGTGTGAATGTCCGTATTTATTTATGACTAGAAACTTGTAGCCGACGCATCGGTTTGTGTGAACTAAATTGCGCCTCGGACCCCGGACGCCGCGCCGCGTTTCGCGACTCGGCGCGTGGCCGGCTGAAATTAAGCGAACGCGGGGCGCGCGTTGAAAAGCCGCGATGTAGGCCGAGGCGAGTGAATGAACGCGCGCGGATGTTCGGAGCGCGCGAACATCCGAGTCCCTGACCCGAAAATCGCGCGCCACCCGCGGCCAACCCATTCAGCCCGTCGAGTCAGTTGTTGCTCGAAATTCGGCGATGACGTAACGTGGCGCGTCGCGGGGGACAACGGTCGGTGAGACGCGCTATCGACCCCGCAGGATATTGTTGGTGCGAATGGTAACCAGGGGTAACTCGCGTGGCCTGGCCAATTGCAGTCCGCGCGGTGGCCGTCGCCGGCCAATCCTCGCGCCGCAAGCTGCCGGTTTTTTGATTGGGTGATACCGAGGATAAGAGACCAGTTCGCGACCGCGAAGCCTCAGAATCAAACGCGGATGCACTAAGTGGAGAACGCTCGCGCTTCCTCGCCCGAGTCGCTCCGAGTTGACTGTCGGCCGCGAACCAAACGCCGCCGATCGGCCGCGTCTCGTAACTGGACCGAGCTGCTGCGGACCCTGGCGCATCACGTAAGACTTTGTGTACTCTCTACGCTTGTTTACTGCCGCGTTTTTGTCTACGACGGACTCGCTGTCTATCGCGTTGGGATAGTCGATGGTCAAAGCCCGCTTTTACCGTTTGCTCGCATCGCTCACTTTCCCTACAAATTTGGTCTGGACGCGGTGTCTCGGTGCGTTTTGATTTTAGTCGCGTATAAAGCGTGCCGATAAATCAAACGCCTGCGCGGCGTAGACAATTTTTTCGCTCGCGGAACATTAAGAAAAGTATGTTTCACCGCAATTCACGTCCGACGATTAAACACGCGCGCGCGCATATAGGATTAGCCTCTGAATGGATTAGAAGCAATTTACATCCTTACATTGATACTTTTGTCGGTTGTGTTTTCCGTTACCCGTTTTGAATTTAATATGTAAATAATGATTACTTTCGAGTTAAATTGCTTTCCGACGTTTTTCAAGTGTCCCAGTTGAAATGCTTGAGTTGAATACACTTGTCACTCATTTATCATTATGCCGGTTCATTTCGGTTCTCCTGTCGAAATCGTTAATAAGCAGTTTTAAACTTATCCCGTGTTTTGAAATGTCATTTAATGTTTATGATGATTCGCTTCGTGCCACGAGACGAGTCGCATTTGGTATAAGTAGGATCCACTCGACTGCAGTGAATTACGTTCGAGTGGTTTTGAATCCACTAGTTTATGATGACGGACTTTTTGAGAATCCATCAATTATCGTTATTAAATGTGCACATTTTGTAACAATACGATCCATTTCATTTTCCCAAATATCGTAGAAAATTTAGATGCCTATAAAAATGCCTTTTAAATTTTTCTTCTTTTTTTTTGTATTTTGCGCAGTGTTATTTGTTTTGCGCACTTTTCATTGACGGTATTATTGTCATTATTATTATAATACTTAAGTCTATGACAAATTCATGTTGGAGTCGATCTGATTAAACATTTCCTGTACATTTGTTTTGATAGAGGAACAATCCAAAATATTGAACAAAGATAACAATAAATTATAATAACTTTTATAGTGCGAGGATACTGCTGGTGGTGAAAATCAATTTTACAAAAATAAGGGCGACAGGAAAAGTGGGGAAAATTATGTTTTAACGTACCAGTTACGAGAATTTAATAGCAAAATTACGGCACTAAAAAGAAATAAAAAGTCGGTAATAAAGATATATAATATAATTTTTATTCGAGTGCATAGCTACAGCAACATAAAAAGCATAAACGTTTTAAGGAGCCGAAAGAATCATAATCATATAGTTATAATTGGAATTGTGGGAAATTTCGAAATGATTTTTAAATTTCGTTTGCCGCCTACTCAACACAAAATATATTTGCCACTGACTAACAATGCGGTTGCGCAAACAATTCAATGTAAAGAATATTTGTAATCATTTGTAGCAAAGGCCATCTAAATCATTTTTAAATTAATCATAAACGTGATGTTGAGTTTATTTTTACGCGAACCGAATACCTCAAAAAGTATTTCAACAACGCCTAGATCACTGTTCATTTAGTTTAAAGTTATGGTGCAATTCAAATAACAAATCAATCCTTTCAATTACATTTAATTAATACACGTTTCAACAATTATTGTTTGAAAGTATACACGTAGAAAAAAGCTGTATTATAAATTACCATTCTTGTAGCTTATTTATAAGGATATCATAATTAGTATTATGGAAATTACTATACTTTATACAAATTTGTTTTATAAAATATAACTAATTTGTCCAGAAGATACTGAATCATGTAACAAATGAATAATAATTTTTGAAATATTTTTCAAATTTCCATTTGCTTGCAATGCCATAACGTACGTAAAGTAATTTTTAACATTTTTCTACGCGTACGTTGTTGTTGATTTGACGCAACATTTTATCCCCGTACAATTTTCGATTAGCTACAAGAAAACCAATATCGTCACACTGATGAACCTTCGTGAATTAGCATTTTGTTACGGAAGAAAAGGCGTCATTTTTTTCGTCCGACACGAATTCTCGAAAAGTTAAAGAAGAAAGAAACTTGCGAAGCGACGAGTTGCGTTCAATATTTGCCGAATTTCGCGCAATTTACACGCGATAATTTATCGCACGTAATATTTCACGACGCAACAAAGGAAATCGTGTAACGTTTATGGTAATTGGAGCGAATGCTTTCGCCGGACGCGTTCGTTTACATCCGCGCAATATTAAATCGACGCGAACTTATTCTTCTGGTCGTGACTTTTGTTCGTCTTAGGATTGTCTGTTGCACGCTCGCAGTTCGTTGTCTCGCTATTATTCTTGCGCCGGAAAAATAGTTGTGCTCTCCTCAAACTCCGTTGCATCAGGCGCGCTTCGCACGCCGCTCCGAGGAGCGCGCTGTGGGAAATACGGGCTCGGCTTTTTACGAACCGTCAGACGATTAGGGATAGTCCTTATTGTCTTCCGATGAAGCTCCATTGAGTTTCTTTGTACCGTTCGTTCGCGATTGTGGCAACTTGCGCAATTCGAGTTTGTGTAAAAAATTAATAGCCCTAAAGAATCGTCGATCTTTAAATAGTTGTGATAAATAAGTTTCGTGAATTACTATAAAGTTTAAAACTTCTTGATAGAACAGCTGAATGCTTCTTCTAACCAAAAAAATAATAAAACTTATGTAATATCATTGTTTTATTGGATTTATTTAATTAGTACAGGGCGCGTAAAGTTAAAAAATAAAACGTCTATTCCAATGAAAAAATACAACAGTTTTTATTATTCTGTGAGGACAAATGCATTAATTTTGAAATCATTATAATACAATATATTAAGACTTTTACTATGCAGTCTTATAATAACTTCAAAATGCTTACAGTTATATCTATTGTATGATACAGAATAGTAAAAATTGTACGGCCTGTTTTTGACGTGTTTGATCAATATTTAACGCATCCAATAATACTTTTAATGTATTTAATAAAGCGAGTACAATGCACTTGCAAATTGCACCCATCTCAACACAATTCGGCGAAGTTGAACAAATTGACGCGGCCTATTGGGAACAGCCCAACTCGCAATTTGTCGGCGCAATTTTGCGCGATAACGCACAACGGAATTCGCTTCGACGTCGATAGCAATTACCGAGCGCGTAAGAGCTGCAAGGCGAAATAGCGCGATCGGTTGGGATCGGTCTCGGCGCGCGAGGCGGCGTCCTTCTGGGCGCGATCGCGCCAAGTTGCACGCGCCGAAGGTCGCTTCGTCTTAGAATATGGTGGCGTCGATGACATTCGCGCCGCGCACCAACACCAATCTCGATGTAATCGATTCGTCTTGACCGCGTTTGTCCCACGCTTTTCGCGTCGCGATCTCGAGTGCCACGCTCGCTCGCTCGACCCGCGCATGGACATTCTATTTCGCTGCGTCGCGTTTCATAAAGTCGGCACATTTTGTTGCGTTTTGACTCGTGCGCGGTTTGTAAATCAGGACGATCAACTGCGAAATCGATACGTGGCGTCGACTCGTATGGTTGCGCGCGCGCAACTTATTGGCGTGAAATTCTTGGGGGGACTTTTGTTAATCCGCGCTTTTTTCCGCGCACACAATGTAATCGAACGCTCGCGAAAACAGCACTCGGATGGCGACGGCACGCACGCGGTCATACGATACTCCCGTCTGCAACAAACTGACCGATTTTCGAAGCACTTTGCACGCACGCGCATTGGAACCGTTTCGTAATTTCTCGATCGTTTTGGCTTCTCAATGAACTTAGCCTTGTGCAAGGCTTTGCGACTCGTTTTGCAAATATCTCGCGCGAATTCGAATGCCGCAGTCGGTCGGGTGTAGCGAAGTGGAACATTGCCGAAATAACAAATCCTCGGAGTAAATGAACAGATTACATATTTCGTAATCTAAAGTAAACAAATATCGGGAGCGTGTTTACGCGGTTGGATGGGAACGTGATTCATTTAAAAGCGAGAATACTGCCGAGGAACAGCATAGAGGACGTAGTAGCGGAAATGATTACAAATTAAACGTTTGATAACGGCCTTATAAAATCATAATAACACGCGCGGAAGCTGAAAAATTGCGAAATTTGACGCAAAAGCGGCAACAAGTGCGACTATCGACATTACCAATTACGACGCGCCGTGCGTTTTCACCTTTATTGTGCGCTTTCCTAGGTAAATTAATAAAATTTACATCCAATGAACTTTATGGCGATATTTTTCGCGATGAATGACGCTCGACACAATAATCGTTAATTATTTTTGCTTCGTTAATAACGAGCGCGGTTGTCGTTGTAACTGCTCGATTTGTTGACAATTTGAGGATGCGTGTGACCTAAGTTTTAGCAAACGCCTCGTGATGATACTTCGGATACCCGAGATATGTATGTAGAAACGGTCGATTAATCGTGAGAAATGATTGAAATGTTTGTGCGAAAGTAGTAAAAATTGTAACATGTACGTATATATATACGCGGGGAAAACGCGTATGAAGTCGTAAACAAGCGCGTCCGCTCGATTGTCTGCGCAAAAAAGGCAACAAAAGGCACGGCGATGGATAAACCGAGGCCCGACCGAGACGTCCTGGATAGGAAAACGCATAAATCCGTAAATGCTGATTAGCTCGGTCGGGCCTTTGTTCGTCCTAATCGGCCGCGAGACGAATTTGCATTCGGATGAAAATCGAGGCCGCGGTTTTCGACGCGTCTTTTTCCTTTCGCTCGCTCGGCCGTATCTCCTTTTTCGATCGCTTCTCGCTTTCCCGAATCGACCGCTCGTCGCGCGACCGAGATAAAATCGCGCATCGCCATACAAAGCCTCTGTTTCTGCGCCGCCTTGCACGAGCGCTCGCGAACCTCGCGAAAGCCGCCGAGCTGTCGGTTCGTCACGGGTCGAGTCGCTAATTCGCACGCGTTTTGGTGACTCGCGCCGCGTATCTGAATATTATTTGCAACTTGGACGCGCGTAGGCATAAGTGCGTAATTAACGCAGCGGCACATAACGGACTCGTAGAATCAAAAGCAACGGCGTGTAAAATCGAACGTGCGCGAGACAAACGCGCGTGTGAATGAACAAAGAGGAAAGCACTGGCTTACATAACGCGCCGATAAACCGAACAGAACGGAGACGCGCGCGGCCAATTAGCGGCTAATCGCGCGATTTTGTAATTGGATTCAAGGGCTCGGCAAGCGACTGAGCCGGGCGAAACAATGCGACGTTCCAATCAGCGTATCGGACCGATCGGCTGCCGATATTTCAGCGTCCGCCCGCAGTTCGGCTGATTAACACGCCGGCGTCGCGTACACCCACTTCCGCGTGTCACGCTCTGCCACGGCCCACGCCACGCGGCGCTGCGAGTTTGGCCTCGCGCAACCAATTTTACCGGTACACGCGTTTTGCGTACTCAGCTACTCAATCCGATAAACAATGCCGCGCTTGCTCGAATTTACGACGTCGGGCCATTTCGACCGTATCCGTTCTCGCGGTCAACTTGCGACCAAACAAGCAACTCGTGGATTATTTATTCTTATATTTATGCGCAGTCGCTCGCAATTACATTCACGCACAGTCCTCTGGGCTTAAACGGCGTATTAATAATTCGTGCTTAATAACAGATTTGTCCGCAATGTCGCAATTTCGTCGCGCTATTAATCAGTCGTTAGCGCCGGAATGCACCGAGTGATTTAAAGACTTTGGTTGCTCGAAACCTAAATTTAGGACGGGCCGATCGTTCGTAAAACGACGTTGACGTTGTTAACGCGATTGGGCTGTCGATATGGCCAGTCGACGAATGCTACGTTACCGCTTGACATTTGGCCACTTGTATGTGGAAAAGCCTCAGAAACGACTTACACGATTTCTCGTCGACACAACTTTATTGCCATAGTTCGAAGCAACCTTTTACGTTTTTATCTCATTACGTGACCGTAAGCAACCTCAAAACGCACAAGCATTGGTTTTCGCGTTCAGACAAAGTCTCGACTTTCGAATAGCATATAGATATCTGCGCGTACATCTCGAAACAATTCTGCGCTCGTCAAAGCAGACTCGCTCGAATATCGCGCGCGCGCGTACAAAAAGAAACTCGACGCGTTCAAAACGACAAAGCAAACATTTTTTCTTTGTCTTTTTGTCCTTTCTTATAGCCCGTTAATCCAACCGAACTCGAAATACCGCGCATGAAAGCGCAAGAAGGAACGCGCGTCGCGTCGTAAAAGGGGCAAAAAAGCGCACCCCGGTTACTTTACAATGCGACTATAAAAGTGACAACCCATTTGAATGATGAAAAAACGCAAAGCGACTTCGGCGAGGACCATTGACGCAATTCTTGCGCGCGCAAAAGCGCGCCTCTCAGAAATCGGATTTCCATAAATCCCATTCGCCTTGATTTCGTTAGGCGCGCGCGCACGCACACGCATAACGCGCCGTTCTTAATTGCCGCAACAAATCCTGCCGCGCACAAAAAAGCCCAAGAATCCCTTTCGTCTGGAGCCGCCAATGTTTTGAATTCGTGGTTGTCGTCCGCGCGAAATATAAATTGCGCAAAATGAGGGAGACGCGACGCGCGTTTCATGATTAATGGGCGCGCGTCGGTCTCTTGGATCGTATCGCTGCGAACGAAACGCCGCAAATTCGAATATATATGCGCGCGGCGCAACCTCATTTTTCGGTCAAATTTAAATTCAGCGGGTCGACTGATTTTTATCCATTGCGCTCATCTATTTGCGGACAAAAAGTCGCCGCTGAGCGAGACTGTGCTTAATGAATTATTTCTGGAAGGGATTTGGTTTTGCATCCGAGTTTTGTCGGTCAAATGCATCGCGGGCGTTTAATTGACGACTCATTCGATGCGACGAGTTGCGGTCGTTTGAGCGCAATTGATACCCTGCGCGTACGCGAATAAAAAGTGCAGTTTTCTTGTGAGTACAAACCACCCTCTCGCGAAAAGCCGACGGTTGCTTCGGTGGCCGTTTAAACAAATTCTTTTTGTGGCGCGTTTCGGACCCTTTCTACTGATCGCGTCAACGTCGTCGTCGAGATTAGAGAAAGTTCAAACGAACGAAGACAAGCGTGCGCGATGATTAAATGTAATACAATTATACAATAGGGGCTATGCAAAATCAATTACACGACTCATTAGACTATGTAATGTTTCGGATAATTTGTAGACAAAGTCGCCATTAATAGTTAAACGGCTGCGCTTTAAGGATCGACTTGCGAAAGAAAATCGGACCGTTCGCGTAAAAGTAGTACTTCCAGCGTCTTTCTAAAACAGTAATCCACGACAATCGTTTTCGTCGATTCGTTTTTAATTGTTTTCACATTTTTCCAACTTTCTAGTCATCAAGTTCAGACCTTATAAACGTAGCTGAAAGCAACGAGAGTAAAACGCTGTTCGACCTACCTCAAATTAGTTCCAAATTATTCTTAATCAAACCTTCGAATATTATAATATATAACCTATTCTAGTATATAACCTTTTACGATCGACCATTTCAAGGTTTCGACAAGAAATTAAAATAAAAACATTCTTCCTAGTGAGGAGAAGGGCTACTGACCTTTCTCCTAAATTTATTTACACCATAAAAGAATTTACCGGTCGTAGAAAAATTGTACGCGTTAGACATCACGAGACATTTATATAAACTTGAGTTTATAGCATAATATCTTTCGACTTACAAATTTATAAATATATCGCACTTCATTTTTAAATTATCTTCGTTAGTTATATTATACACGATTGATCAATTCGATTGAACACAATCGACAACTTTAAACTGTTTCAAATGCATCAAAGGTATTGCAATGTTTCGAGTACTAACGCAGCCGTTTTAAAGCGATCGCGGTTTCTGTCAATAAACCGTAGAATTCCACGAACGCGTTAGCGCGCGATCATTTCTTCGCCAAAGAATGAATCATAAAACTTGAAATTTCTCATTGCAATTTGATCTGAGATATCATAGTTTTTCACAGCGGAATTTGAATTTATCTTTATTTTGTCTCGACGTTCGATTTTGGAAAACTCGGACATACACCGTGTGACGCAATTCAAATCTTGTAGATTAAAGTTTAAATTATGAAAATTGCAGTTTAAACACCTTTGCAATCACGCAGCAATTAATTCGCAATGCAAATTAACAGGCAATTCATCGCAAGGAATATTTGATACACTTTCTTACGTTGAAATAGATTATTCGATTGCAACAGAGTCCTTGAATATTACGTCTGAATTATCTCATTAATAATTATTCTAATTATTCTTTGTTGCGCAGATCCCCTCTGTCCAGCATATACGTGGGATAAGTTTTCATAATCCATTGGAATATGTCTTTTTTTTCATTTTGCCGGCGAAAAACAATTTCTCTGCCATCGCGTCATCTAAATTGCTGTCGTATAATTTAAGAACATAATTTGTCATGTTAAATGGTGACAGAAATCAAGTTTATTTACTAACACACAATAATACTAACGGCGGAAATGTTTTTGTTTATTTTTCAAAAATTGTTTCATAATTTTTGTGCAATGTCTTTGAACTATTTTGTTTACACTTTTTACAGATTTATAATACAATTATTTCTATGTTCGATTGTTATGATTTATTGATGCATTGAATGAACGGTTCAAAGTCAACGACCTTATACGATAATAAACGGCAAATAATATTTAAAATATTAAAAAATATAATATTATTGACAAATTGTGGTTTTCTAAGATTAAAATAAAAGAAAAAGAGAAAAATGTTAATAAACGAAATAGCATGAAGCCCGCATGTAAACAAAATTGTACGAAGCGTTTGTTAAGATCGGAAACGTATCCAACGACGTTCTCTTCTCGTGACGCCGAAGAAGTTGCGCGCGCTTTCGTACAGTGGAAGAATATTGGCAGAGAGAGGGGCGAGACGGGCGCGGAGGGGTGCGCGTGAGGTAGGGCAAGACCGGCAAGACAGGACATGTAGGTATGTGCGTACTTCCACATCAGTTGCCTCTGTTACCCCCTCCCCTCCGTCCCCATATCTTTCTAGCGGCGTGACTTATATGCATCGTACGCTCCGTAGGCTCTGGGTTGTGATCGAGAAGGACGCTAGAGAAGGAAGGTTCGTTGCGATCCCGCGTAAAACTTGTTCGTTTACTAGCTTCATTTCAATCTCGACTGAGTCGCTGCGAGCAGTGCGAGCGTCGCGCACACGGATCCTCCTCGCTTCGGCGCGCATTCGGATTCCCGGCTTCTTCCCTCGAGTCGACACCAGTCGACCTCGCTTGGCTTGTTTACGAACGTTCCTTTCAGAGTAAGTTGCACCGTTGTAAAACGAAATCCGCGCATCGCGTTCCCTGTGCGCATCGTTCTGGTGAATCTAGATTACGAATAGCGATCAAAACGCGTTGTGTCGACAGCCGCTCGGCTGGCTTGTGCTGTACATAACCTCAAACCGACGACTGTGCTTATAACCTAAAACGTGCTGGGGTAGCGTGGTAGTGTGTAATTAATAACTGTGACGTTTGGAGGAGTCATTTTGTATGTTCGGCGATCATGTTCGGTCGGGCGAAATAACGCTGAGCGAGTGCACACGACCGCGCTCACTTTTCGTCGGTATTATCGATTGCTCGTCTATTTGAAATTTTGGAGCTTGCGGCGCTAGAAATTTTGGAAATCCCGACGCCATGATATTCCGAGTCGGAGCGTGTTCTTGTTGGATTTGTGGCAACGAATAAAATTTGTTTTCGCTCGGCGGGGAGTGTGAAACGGAGTTGGTAGTGTAAACAATACTTGGAAACAATTATGTAAATAGTTTACCAATTTTGTGTTCGCGCGGCCGTAAAGCAATGGCGTTTTAGATCGTGCGACGCTTTGACGTGCCGCGATTTAACGAGTTTATTCTTTGTTTTGTTTTGTTTTGTTTTTTTTTTTTTTTTTTTATTTTTTATTTTTTTGAACAAAATACACTCACCAGCGTTGTTAGTGAATATAATGAAATTTGTTTTATCTTGGATCATTCACGGGGATATTTGTGTAAAATTGTGTGCATTATTTTGATTTATCCAAACCCCTTATATTACATTACGCAATGTCGTTATATAATACATTTAATTACACTTTGTATTGGTTGACCTGGTTACGTTAATGGATCGATTCATTCCGATTAAAAACAAAAATGATCCATCATAATTTTATGCCGAACGCCAACGATAGCTTTTGTGCGTTGCGTTCATAACAACTATTCTATTCGGTTTTGGTTCGATATAAGAACGAGTCGGCATTACTCGCGAGGGTTTATATATTGTTAAATTAAAATATTAAATATGATTTGTCGCTGGCACGCGCTTTTCGACCACCGAGGCTGACATCGATCCCCTCGGAATACGATTTCGCGGCTGTTTTTCCCCTCTTCGACTCGTCGTGCCTTTTTATATTTGACAGCAATGAAATGGAATTCCCTTTTCGGGTGACATGTTCTCGGCGCTCGTGCGTCGTCGAGACGTGAAAATCATGACGCAGTGAATGCGGTTTTTTGCGCTTTTTTTTTTTCGCTAAACAACGTAATTGGCTCGGCAGTTCGGTGAAAAAGTCACAGAATTACACAATCGGCCACAATGATTAACTCGAAAAACGACCCATTAGATACAAAATTACAATCCTCAGGCGTGTATCTTTGCGGCTTTGTTTTCATTTACTCGAGGATATCGACCTGCTGCTATTCATGCTCCTCTCTCATTCTTGCTGATTAACAGCGAGTACCAATCTCTCTTTGATCGCTATTTCTTTTCCCCGACAAACGCTTTTTGCGATTTAATTATTTTCATATTCCAGTTGATTACTTTTTACGAATAAGAGTCGCGTATTAATTTTGAATTATATTTATGATTGTATTTGTTATCACTTTTGTTTGTACCGCCATTGAATTTAATTTACAGTTTTGATTTTGTGCCTCAATTACATTCATTCAAACTTAATAAAATAATTAAAGTATCTCAGCTTAGATTTTGTATTGAAATGAAACTTGCCTGAAGAAATAAATACAAGTCATAGATGATGTATTATGAATTCATAGAAATAATCAACTGACTTAGAATTGTCTGTGCTCATGCTAATAATGAATAATCATTTTTTGTTGCAGATCCTTTGACGGATAATCGTTAAAGATAATCGAGGACCTCTCAACTCACCACAACAGGTTAATATCATTATAAAGTATTCATAACGATAAATGTAACGAGATTTACATGACTCTAAGAGGATAAACTTATTAGCGTCAAACATGAAAAGTAACCGACAGTTTATCCATTCTGTCAAGCTCAATACACGTAGTGCTAGCTACAACGTTTTTGTCTTTTAATTAAAATGTTAACTATTTGTGTATAGTCCAGTGACGACTCTGTTATTTTTTCTATAAACATTATTGATTGTGACACCAGCAATGCTGTATGAATCAACTTTAATCTAGCGTGGAAAAAAATATTTCTTGATGAAACGAACGTCAACACTTTTAGTTACTTGGCACTGGATTATAAATCGACACGAGAAGCAAAGCAAAACGTGTCCAATAAACGACGTTAGTTCGAGAAAAGGGAAACGGTTATTGCGAAGCCAAGTGATTTAGAGATAGAACAGATTAATCAAAGTATTAAGAGAATTAAAGAGACGTAAGAAAGTTTTCTAAGGGGAAGATTTATGGGCATTCGATCGGAAATCCGAGTCGAAATTGTAATCTGCTGGGTCACCAGTTCAAAGACGAAAAAAAAACTTGACAACAAAACAAAGGAAACCGTTTCATAAAAAGATGGCTCGTTCTCAATTACTGAATATGCATTTAAAGTGGAGTTGGAATGTATTTAAGGAACAAGTGTAAAGTCGTCGACATACATTAAAGCCAAGCTTTATCATTGTTTGTTCTTGCATGGAACTTGTTATAATGTTTAATTATACATTTTATAAATGTAGGTGTAATTAATCTAGATCATTTCAATTAAATGAATGATGTAATAATTAATAAATCAAGGTTCTTGTTATAACACCAGTGACAGTGGTGAAAATGTCTTCTTTTGTAATTGTAAAGTCTTATTACCAAGGCCAGTTTTATATGTTATACATCTGCATATTATGCGATAGTACAATTAATGTTAATGCATAAATAGCCTCGCATTTGGCATTCGTACAAATTATTTATCATAATTTAATATATTTTTACATCCAATTAATTTGCACACTTTGCCAACTCCATTTCAATGATGACCGACGCTTAGTTAAACTGTGACCAACTTGTCTACAATGAAATGAGTTTCCCAAAGATTCACGTAATTTATGTCTGCCGACATATCCTGGGGTTTACAATTTTAAGACAGAATTTGGTAATGAGTTGTGACAAACTTATGAATGATTTTGTGCGACACTTTTCGCATGGTAATGTTTATCTCTGTGGACATTGGCCGGTTTAGAAAACCTGTTTGACGGCAATATTATGTCGCAATGTGAGCCTATTCTCATTGTTTGAACGTTGTGGCTTAAGTCAATGAAAATTAGATTACAGAGCGGCTTGGTCGAGTGCATTGACGTTCGTGAGCGTGTAGCAACGATAAAAGAAGTATATTTCCGACTGATGTAACAGAACGTCACTCTCACGAAGCTCAGAGTAATCTTGCGGTTTATCGCAGTTCGTAGCAGCACCTATTTCTCTATTCGCAGTGCCAATCTTAGTGTTCTTTGTTTTACTCGTTTGTTTCTCCAAACAAACGACTTTTCATAATTGATTTCAGGAATCGAATCACAGAACATACAGATATTTTTAAAACGTATGGAATTTATTTTGATAATTTTATTTGCAAATTATTTACATTTGTAAGCGTTAAATGAATATTAATTCATATATTTGCGTGAAATGTAATGCAAAACATGTTATATATAAGTCATTTACACAATTAATGTATGTAATATAGTGAAACATATAATCTGCAACTTATTGTCAAATAGTATATTATTTCAAAACCATTTAGTTTCTTTATTTAATTGTTATTTTACAAACTTTGCAGTGTAGACATGAAATATATACTGTTCTTCATTCAAAGATAAAAGATAATAATAATTAGTTACATGTTACATCAGATTAAAACATGTGAAATGTATTATTAAAAATGAGAATATTTAAATTGTAATTAGCTTAAAAATTCTTTATTTCATGTAACAACTAATTAATATGTTTTCAAAAATTAACATTTTTAGTAATAGTTTTCACACACAGAAGACATTGGTAACATCATTCGATTTTAATTAAGTTTTTCATAAAATACGATAAATATGCCATTGAAATCTATGCAAATAAATTCTCTGTCAGCGTATCATGAAATCAAATTCGTGTAACCGACATTTCCGTTTTAACGTCTACTTTTTGACGTACTTCAGACATTCCAGTACGTTGCCAAAAACGTTATCCTTATGAATAACCAACGGTACAATTTCTCGAGAGGCTATTGAACGCTTCAGTTACGCATATATTAATCATCTTTAATAACACATCTCGCTTTTATCTTTACGTTGCGTATTTTGTTAGTTTGATAACTGTGCCAGATATCTTATTTTTTGACATCATTGCGACGCCGTTCGCTTTCTATTAGTTTTCCCTTTCTTTGTATAAACATTCTGATCGATACTAAACAAAATTTCAGAATTTAGAAATAATTTTATTATCGCATTGAAACTATAAATAATATCACTTAGAATGTATTTTTATATTCTTTATATTAAAGTTTTTATTAAAAATATTTAAGAAAATAAATTATACAAAATGTTAAAAACGATAAACGATATTAATCAATATATTAGTATTACAATTTTTTGTTTATTTTTTTATTTTTTAACGAACAGAATTAAAGTAAAATATACTAACTAATGAACTGAATTTGGATAAAATAATAGTCAAAATTGATTAATGTGAGTAATGTTAATGACTTGAGAAATTTGTGTAGCTTACCTTTCTCTCTTTATATATGTATATATATATTTGAGTTAAAAAATATTATTCTTGTAATTTATTAGGAAAGTTAGATTGTACAAATACTTGTTTATATGGTATTTGACAAAATATCATTGGGTAATCTTGTCGTGATTCTGCTTGTCTAAGTGATGGTTTTGCGGACAAATCCAATTCTGATGACGTGTGATGTTAATCCCACATTTGCATATTTATGATATGACCTGCTTCTGAACAATGACTTTAGTGATTGATTCTTCAAATTTGTTTTCCAAAGACTAGTGCCGTGAAACAAACTTAAAGCATTGACAACTTATTTTTAATTACCAGATTTCCTATATTTTTGGGAATGAATAAAATATGCATCGCTTGAATAATTTAATTAATTAATGTTTTCTGGTTTAATGGCATGTTTCAATTTAATTTATTTAATTATTAATTTATTTATATACAAGTTACTTGTCATTACAATTGTTCTTTAAACAGAATTGTTATATTAATTAGGTATCGTTGTAATGAATGTTACAGACGAAATGAAGAGAGAAGCTGATGGCAGTTCAATGGGTGGCGGTGGTCCAACAAATCCTAATAAGAGATACAGACATGGAGAAGATGAATTGCGCCTTCTTATTCCCAGCAAGGTATAATAAACATATTTTTCAAATATCTTTATTTGTGTTTATTTTTTGTTTTAAACTTGTTCTATTAAATGTATAAGTTTTAAAGTGTAATATCTATTTCTTTAATGATCTTTTAATGATAAAACAAAATACAAATAAAAGTATATTTAATTTTTTCTATAACATAATAATAAACAAACAAACAAATTTAATTTGTATTCATAATCTTGTTATAGATTAATTTTGTATTCTACAAAGAATGCATTTAATAAATGCTTTATTGTTTTAGAAAACAAAAATTATATACTATCCTATTTTGAATCTCTTTCGATATATATTAGTGGAGATTAATAAATGCAAATCAAATAAACTGTCTCTCAGATAGTCATAAGTATTGTAACATTTGATTGTTAACATTTATTAAATGAAAATGCAAAAGAAGTGCACAGTAAATAAAATATGTTCGAGTTGTATAATTAATAGTAAATTTTATTGTTAACATTTAACGAATAAAACTTGCATTATCAACTAATTTAAATAATTAACGCGAAGGATTTATTTAATCATAAAATTGAAATAAATCGGTCGAATCAGAATTATCAAGATAGAAGAAGAAACTCAATTAAAGCAAATAGCACGTACATACGTATGTTATTAAATAAAAACATTCATTCAAATAGTTTTTTATAGCAATTTATGCTTTACGTCTTAACAGTAAAACAGATAATTTATCGTTGTATTTTAATTAATAAATATATTATAAAATGAAATTACAGCATCCTAATATCTGTGAATATTAATTAAATACTGGTAAGATTTTACTAATTTGCGTGAACAAAAAACAAGTTAAACGTGCAAATCGCACCTATAAATTGAATCGAATGAACATAAAATAACTTATTAGGAAATGCCAATAAACATTTGATTTGATTGGAGAAATGCCTCTGTACTTGTACCGTAATTGCAAATCATAATTCTTTACGCGTTGAAAATTAGAAGTTGCGTTAAATTTGTGATTAAATAAATACACGCTAATAAACGAATTAACGTATAATTATTGCAAAAGCCGGCTTATTTTTTGCAGATATGGTTACGTTGTAATCAATCGAAATGAAATTAATTAAGTTAAAAGCTTAATAACGCTGATTGTATAGCGATAAACAAAGATGTAATTTGGTTGGCGCGATCAGTTTTATATAGGACAGTTTTCTCACCGTCACCCCAGTTTCGCTAATCAAACATTTATCTAAATATAAACGGAACAGATGCGTAAGTTTAATGCGGCACAATATTGACACGAAAGAAATCATATTTACGTAACTTTGCACTCGCGTAAGCGAACTTGCTCATTTCGCTCATTTAACTGGAATACGCACTCATTACTTTACGATATTTATTGATTTATTCAGCACGTAGGAATGTTTATAATACTTATGGCTATATGGTAAATAAAATATAAATTCACAATAACGCAACGGCGAGAGCATATTTTAACGTTCATTAATCCTCATGAGAAATTTGCGGCGTTGCGAAACGTCTGCAATAAATAATAGTGCAATAAGAAAAACTGATGCTTTCGCAAAACGTAATAGAAATACCTTTCGATTGAGACGTTAATCATACGCGCCTATCGCTTTATAATGTGTTTATTATTGCAATTAATTATATAAACCGAGAAATATTTTATTTGCACGCGCTTCGTGCGATTAACGCCGCCATTTGACTTTGGCACTCACGGTGCTTTTTGTGTTTCAGGTGGCGGGTTCTATAATCGGCAAAGGAGGACATAACATCGCGAAGCTGCGAAATCAGGTGAGGATATGATTGACCGAGCCGCTGCTCGTTTTGTTTGGTAAATCGACGCGCCTCGGCGCGTTGTCTCGAAGGTTCGGCGACAAAATGCGTCGAGCAATAAGCTCCAGGCTCGTACGAATTCACGACTATCGTTATAACTTTTCGGCGATCAGCGGCGTCTTCAATCGGGCGATCAAAATTATTAATTCAAACTCGAGATCGATATGGCGCTGACGCCGAAGCGAGCCACGACGCCCGCAGGCCACGCTTAGAACGAACGAAGAAGGTTTCTTGAGGAGCAAGAATGTTATCAGACGGGCGCACTGCTGCGCCCTCTACATTCAATTTAGCGTGCAACACGCGGCAGACGCGCGATTTGTTTTGACATTTCTGCGCCGTTGTCGGTTGCAAGCGACGCCACCACGATTATCGAGCAATTACGAAAGACGCAGGCCTATCGATTCGCCATTGTCATTATCGCTCGTGACACGCGCATTCATTTGCGATTTCGTCAGACGCGTTTTACAATGGCTCTCGCTCGTTTTGATTGCACTTAACAGTCCAAGCATGAATCATCTAATGAAAGCGCTGCAATAGCGCTCATTTATTCTTTTTCTTATCCCAATTTTTTCACTTCTTTTTGTCTTTTTTTGCCTTTATTTTTTTTTTAACGTACCTGTTAGTTTGCACATCGTTCAACCTGTTTTTTGTATATTTATTTTTCGTTTTCCATTATATTGTATGAATATTAACTTGAGTGAATTCAGTTACAATACACGTCCATTACGAGGATTGATTGGTCTGATCCATTGACCTCGTGACCATCGTTGAAGCAGGTTACAGATTGCGAAACACGCCGAGCAACTTTTCCCATAAGATGTCGCTTTTGTAGTTTTAAAGTTTTGGACCTGTCTCATGCTCTTAACTGAATTTCATTAATCATGCAGAGGTTCGCAATAGGTCATTTGTAATATATCAAACGTATTTTGTAATCACTCAGTTGTTCATGGTGGCCACCAAAAGAAATTTATCGAGCAGGTATATATTTAATATGTCCCTTAAGAAGACGTATCATGTTTATATGAAGTGCAATCCATTGTTTCTCAGTAATTCAATTTTATCAATTACTTAAATGTTATTATATACATGTTTGATTATATTTGTATGATTAATAGTTATAAGCAAACAAATTGAATTGGTTATGCAATGAACAGACAATACAAGAAAAAGAGTTTTACAGATCAAGTAAATTATATAAGATTCGCTCAGATTCTCTGATTTTATGTTATAAATTAAATTGTGCTTCACGTTTCGAAAATATTTAACGAATCCAATCATTTTTAATTTATCGGTATTATACAATTATTATTATTAGTCAGATCTTCTTAAGAGAATGTTAATAAATGATTATATTTTCAAATTTTACTAAATTAATATAGTATTAAACTTTGGTTGTTTGTCTATTTTTTGTTCATTACAGACGTTTTTAACATAAACAATTAAGTATTTTGAATTCAATTAAAAATATCACCCGGAAATTTTGAAAACTTAAAATAATAAAGTTAAATTTTTGAAAAGTTTCAATTGATGTAAATTAATAGATAAACTCGATAAAGGTGATTAATTTAATTTAATGAAATTACTCGATTTATTATTGCATAAGATATATGTATATTATATAATAACAAAATTAGATAGACAATTGTCATTAAAAGCATGTCGACAGCTTGAAACGTAGAAACATTCTGACCACGTTTTAACAACTTTCAGCGTGAAATAATTTTTGTTCTATCATCAAGAAACCTTCCGAAAATATACTTTCTCATCACTGAATGTGCATAGCGTGTATAAGTAAGCGATAGTGGGCACGAGCCCAGCGACGCAGGAGCTTATGCTTTAGATATTTAAGATTTATATACGATATTAACTTATTAAAATGATATAAAAACAGATTAGATATAAAAAATAAGTGATAGAAAAGTAAAAGAAAAAAAAACTCGCAGATTAGGGGAAAGTAAGGTAGGCGGGGAT